>CANXYC012572171.1:0-60341 GCA_948193065.1 Aleurites moluccanus | reverse complement strand
TACATCGGTATTGATGGATTAGACCGATTAGATATTAGATTTGAGTTGGAATGTTTATTTATTGCTATAAGTAATTAATTATTTATTTGGATCAAATGATTAAGGTATATAAAGTTAATTATAAATATTTTATTGCTGAGTTAGAGACCCAAGAGGGGTCAATTGATTGATAATATTGAATTTGGGCCGATGGGCTGTTTATTAGAAGTGTTTTTATTTTTGGAGATTATGTCCTATTTTAGGGAAGGTTCTGCCAAAATTTTGGCAAATTCTCGAAATTTGTTCTTTATATTTCTGAGTTGGTATTTGAGTATTATTCTAATGAATCTCTTATGTGGTACATGTATTTCAGATATATTCCATACTGTCATCATGAGGCGCTCCGAAAAGAGCTAGCTGGTTAATGGTCGTCAAGTTGTGAGTTGATATATTAATTTAACTCTGCATGCAAGCATTGATGAATGCATTGATGGATGAAATATATGTATATAACTATCATTATTGCATTAGATTTAGGAGCATGATGTATCTTTATGTCATATTATATGATGTTTATGATGATGATGAATGACATTGTATGTATATGTTGCCGATGGAAAATAGGATGATGTGGAATCCACCACTAACACATAAAATATCAATGATGTAACGTGCCACAACATGATTTATGATGATGTTATTACATGGATTGCCTAGTTCGAGTTGATCTCACCGTGACCCCTGGACATGGATAAGACAGTATGGGGATGCCTGATTTGAGTTCATCTCACCGTGGCCCCATAGTTGGAATTTAAGAGAGTCAAGAGAGGGGGTCGGCTCCCCATTTATAATAAACGAAAACATAAATGAGGTTGGATTCCACGGACATTTTCCATCATGTATGTTATGTATGTTTATGGGTGATTATATGTGATGTGACATTTCATGTAGATTTAATAAATGACATGCATGTTAAATTAATTTACATCAGCTCATTGAGTCGAACGCTCACCCCTGTTCAAATATTTTTTCAGGTTTCGGGTTGAGCTTACAGAGATTGAGTTTTTAAGTTGAGTATTCATGTCTTTCATTTCTCAGGTAGTGGAATTATTTTGCTTTATTATGTGATTATTTTATGATCATTGTGTTAAAATCTATAGAGCTTCGTATTGTTATTTTCAATGTCAGATTTATGGTCATATTTTTATGGATTATTTTGTTAAGCATAAATTTTTAAATAATGATGTTAAGTTATTGAGTTTCTGTTGTCAGTCAGGCTTATTACGAGTTCCGAAAGCATTATGCTTTCCCATTCCCTAGTGCCGGTCACGTGTCCAATGGGGTCGGGTCGTGACAATAAATCTAAAAGAAGTTTAATTATTTGTGATATATAAATTATATTTAATTAAATCATAATTAACAACTTTTCAATTTAATTTTAAAATAATTAATTAATAAAAAAGTAAGTATTGAAAAAATATGTATATATATTCACTTAATAATATTGAAATTTCAGTGCTAAATCAAATGCAATAATAAATTCAGTTAAATACTTAAGTTAATTAATATATTTTACTTAATACAATTAGTATTTTGCTACATTATTCTATTCATTCAAATATTTTCACATAAAAAAATAAATAAAATTATAATTAAAAAATAAATAAAGAACAGTGTTAACACATTTTATATTTTCAATTTGAAAAAAAAGAGAAATTCAAGTTTTTTTTTTTTTTTTAAATTGAGATATGTATTTATTATAATATTAAATATGTGATTATATATTCTAATTATTTTCATTATACTTTTATTTATATATATATATAGTTGTATTCATTTAATGCATATAAAATAATAAATTAATAACTAATAATATTATATTATATTATTTACCTACGTTCTAATAAAATTGAAAAAAAAAAGTAGTAAAATATATTTTTTATGTTTCATATTGGTTGAATATTAATAAAAATAAATTATTATACTTAACTAATTAATAAATTATAATACAATAAAAATTAATTAGCGAACAAAAAGTAACTTGTAAAATCCGATTTTGGTAAATTATACTAAATGGTCAATGTATTTTTAAAATTATACTAAAAAGTCTATACATTTTGATTTCGTTATATACTGAGATCTTTCTGTCTAAATTTTTCATCTTTTCCGTCAGTCAAAATGCGAAAGGTCAAATTTTATTTAAATTATTTAGAGAAAATAATATTTAGTCCCTAAGATTTAAGAATTTAATACTTAAGTCTCTGTTTTTTCAAAAAGTAGTTTTTGAATTTTTGATATTTGATTTCGTCATATAAAATGATCATTCCATCAATTTTAACTGTTAAATACTATGAAAAATATGAAAATACATAAAATTTTATTTTCTATACCATTTCATTCACTTTTCATCAAATTTTCTTTAATTTTCATTATCATCAAATCCTTCATTCTCCATACAATTTCACCAATTATAATACACACATAAATTTTTTCTTCAATTTTACTAAACCAAACTTTACACAATTCATTAATTCATTAACTAATTAAAGAAAAAAGAAAAATAAAGAAACTTCACAAAACAAATATTTGAATGTAAGCTTTTTACATAGGAAAATGGAAATAAAATGAAGAAAAGTGAAAAAATGAAAGAAAATAAAAAGAAAATAAAGAAAATAGAAAGATATTGGGGACGAGGGTATTTTAAAAATTCAAGTTATTTTATTTTATTTTTTAATTTATTTAACGTAAAATCTAAAAAAAAATGACAAAATGATTATTTTGTATGAAAAAATCAAATATCAGAAACCCAATAGCTATTTTTTGAAAAGTAGGGATCTAAGTGTTAATTTCGTTAAATTTCAGAAATTAAATAATATTTTATCCTAAATAATTTAAATAAAAATTGACTTTTTGCACTTGACTGATAAAAAATGTGAAAAATTTGGATGGAATGATCTTAGAGTATAATGAAACTAAAATATATAGATTTTTTAGTATAATTTTGAAAACACATTGAGCATTTAGTATAATTTATTAAAATACAAGAATTTTAAAATAATTAAGTCTTAAAAAAAGAGTTATGATCTAGTCTATGAATAAGTTCTTGAGTTTTTATTTAAATCAATCTGATCAAATCGAATATGTAAACTTTGCTAAAAGCAAAAAAATCAATGAAATAAATAGGTATTGCTGAGATGCCAATATGGGTGGTATTGGTTCGATTTAATCAGTTTGAAGGGTTATTATCAAATCAAATTAATATATTTGTTTTAAAAAATTTTTAAACTAAATCAAATTATCATTATAATCAAATCATAAGTTTTAATTTGATTTGACTTGGTTTGAATACTTTCGATTTTAAATTTTTTTTTTTTTATAAGTCGTTATTATTGTATTAAAAATTTAAGAAAAAAAACTAATAAAGTATCGGTAATAAAAAAATTTTAAAAATAATTTAATATTATACAACCCAAAACTTATCTATTCAATTAATTAACATATCCAAAATTTATATTTTTTCTTCAAAATTAGATACTTTTTTATTTATTTTTAGTTAATTTTAATGGATGATATTTTTTTTTTTAATTTTAAATTAATATTAAGTTAAAAAAATATACAGTTATATAAAAAATAAAATAAAATATATTTAATTATAATAATATTAAAAAATAATATATATATATATATATATATATATATAATTTCGGTTTGATTTTATTTGAAACAGAAGAAAAATGTTCTAACCATAAATTAAACTAAAATTTCGATTTATTTTATTTTTCAAACTAAATTAAATTAAATAAATTATAAAATCATTAGTTTCAATTTGATTTAATTTTATTTAATCGATTCAGTCGGTCTGATTTTCACTCTAAAGGTCAAAAATAATTTGTTGAAAAATGAATATTCGAAAAAAAAATATAAATATAATTGTTCATAAATAATATACCAATGGCCATGTCAGCAAAAACGAAATACTGATTAGATATTTTTTATATTATTTTATGTCGTATTTAAGGATATAGGGATGGAACCTCTTTCACCCCCACTTGCACCATAAACAAATCTTGAAAAATGCACATAAGATATCTTTCAAATCAAAATCAACCCAATATGCAAACATCACAAATTAAAAATTAAGAACAAAAAAAAAAAAAAAATTATTATATAAGCCTGCAAAAAATGGACCAAGGTTTTCTCAGTCTCTCTCTTTCTTGGTTGTTAATTGATTAATTTTAATTAAGGGTAATTAAACATAATTAGAAAGTAGTGGTGCATCATCATCCACGTCATAGTAAGTGCTTCTTCAATCCAACTTGCAGATGTCTCTCTGAATTCCTCATCTCTCTGCCATTCCCTTTTGGCATTCTCTATCCAACCCTTTTCTGATCCCTCTCTGTTCTCTGTTATGTTATGTGTTTCACCATGCCAGGACCAAACCAAGGAGAAGTATATATTGTTACTACTCTCTCTTTCCATTATAATTACAGATGTTATATATTAATTATTTTTATTTATTTTTACAGGTCATGTGGCCAAGATTGGTAGCTAACAAGATTCTGAGAAAAAGATTGGGAAGCAACAACTTTGTTGCAGATTTTCCAAGCAACAATACTGCAGAAGCTAATAGCTTTCTGGATATTCGAAACTTGGATCAACCATCTTTCACTGCTGAAACCATTTTTAATCATCACAGCGACTCATTACACAGCTACAAGTAATTATAATTATGCAAAACTAATTAAGTTTAATTTCTGATATTAATTTTGTATCATCATAATTGATCATAATTATTATCCTTGTAATATTAAGGGTTTTCGTTAGCACGTGGAATGTTGGTGGGATTGCACCAACTGAAGATTTGGACATGGAAGATTGGCTAGACACAGGCAATAACGTATGTGACATATACGTTTTTGGGTATGTATAAAATATATATTTATCTATATGCATAATGATCTGTCAGAAATTTGATGATTAATTATTTTTAATGTACTTGCAGGTTTCAAGAAATTGTGCCTCTTAGTGCATCAAATGTTCTTGGTTATGAAAATAGTAAGATTTCCATGAAATGGAATTCGTTGATTCGACAGGCATTGAACAGGAAAATTAATTATAATTATGATGATGATGTTGATGAAATGGAATTACAAACAAGGAATAAAAATATTAATATTCATCGAGAATTTCGATGCATTATTAGCAAGCAAATGGTTGGAATACTAATATCAGTTTGGGTTCGAAGTGATCTTCGTCCTTATATCAGGCATCCTAGTGTTTCTTGTGTTGGCTGTGGCATCATGGGCTGCCTAGGGAATAAGGTACAGTAATACTATTACCCTAAAATAATACTTTATAATTGCACTAGCAGCATATTATACTCAAATTTATATCAAATATATCAGACTTGTCAGGTTACGCAAGAGCTAAGAGCTCAGTTATCAGAATATAATTAAACAAAAAAAAGAAAGAGAGCAAATCAAATGTGTGTACGGGGCGTGCATAGCCGCACGATTTAATCTAATTATTATGTTAAAAAATTAATTTTACGCTAATTACTGTAAAATTATGATTTAATTTGCAGGGTTCAGTGTCAGTTAGATTTCAGTTACATGAAACAAGCTTCTGCTTTGTTTGCAGTCATCTGGCATCAGGGGGTAGAGAAGGAGATGAAAAACATAGAAACTCTGATGTAGCAGAAATCTTGTCAAGAACAAGCTTCCCTAGAGGCCCTTCCCTTGATTTGCCAAGAAAAATTCTAGATCATGAGTATGTCAATATTAATTAAATTATTAATTAATTACAATAATTAGAATTGGAATTATACTTATTTAATCTTTTAGTAATTAATTGTTGAAAGTTGAAACCGTCCAAAAAACAATTTATTATTATGTTAATATACCTTCTTAATCAATGATTATTCAACAGTTGGTCTCACTACTGACCATGAGCATAAGACATTGCTAGTATATAATAAACTAAGACTAAATAATTAACAACCATTAATTATTTTGCTAGTTTTAACCTTGAAGTTGTCGCTTCAGGCCGCCAAACCTATATACAATTAATACAAATTACCTTTTTTAATTAATTATATATTATGCTAATGTGATTAATGACCTTTAATATATGGTTTAAATATTAAGGTAGTTGTTGCAGGATTGAAAATGAGGTGGGTTCATTGAAATTTTGAAATAGTGGGTTGCTAAACCGCCAGAAAAAGATAATATCTATGCTACTAAACTCATCTATTCTTGTTTATATATATATAAGAACCCTTTTCTAATAGCAAGTTGAACTTCTTGCAAGTTAAAAAATAAAATGAAATAAAATATTTCTTTAAGCCCATAATGCTACTTGGATTAATATAATCATAATTAAAGAAAAATAAAGTATAGTTGATATCTGCTAATTATTTTTTTTTATTTGATGCAGTCGTGTAATTTTACTTGGAGATTTGAATTATAGAATTTCAATACCCGAAACAACAATCAGATTATTAGTACAGAGAAAAGAATGGAATGCTTTATTAAAAAATGATCAGGTATTTTAATTAATTTTTTTATAGATTTAAACATAAAATTTTAAATAAATTGAAACTTATCTTTAATTTTTTCTTTTTAAATGAATTAAGCTGAAGATGGAGCTCGTGAATGGTCAAGCATTTGAAGGTTGGCATGAAGGAACAATTAAATTTGCTCCTACTTACAAATATTGCCCAAATTCTAATGTATACTTTGGGTGTGTCGAAGGCAAAAAAGGGGGAAAATGGCGTGCTCCGGCATGGTAATTAATTATGTGTTTTAAATAATTATTAAGAGTTCGATTGTCTATTGCTAATTAATATATGAGATTTCATGTTTAATTAATACAGGTGTGATCGGATTATTTGGTATGGAGAGGGTTTAAAGCAACATTTATATGGTAGAGGTGAAGTAAAATTTTCTGATCATAGACCAGTGAAGGCAATATTTTCAGCTGAAGTTGAGGTTTTGCAAACATTGAAAGGCCTTCAACAATTCTTCCTATCAGAGAGGTTTGATCAAATATCAAACAATTTTGAGCTATGTAAAAGCAGATTAAGCTTCAAAACATAAAATATATAAAGTTTGTGTAATATATAAAATTTTAAGAAAAGAGAATTATTATATTATATATAATTAAGAAACTTCAATATATTAATTAATTATATAATATAGGCTGATGAATGTACAGTAGTGATAGTTCTCTTGTTCTCCATGTTTCTTTCTGGGGGAGGAGTTGTCCTACTTTTCATTTCATTATCAATGGTTTATAAAACTACTGTATGGTCAGATTAATTATAGTTATTATTATAATTTAAGGCTTTGTATTGGTTTAATAACTAAATTCCAAAACTTTAATTGGCCAATCGGATGCTCCCAATTAGGGTACCCGACACATGCATGTGTGGCTGTCCTCTTAATTAAATTCAACTTCCAATGATTAGAGCAGTTTAAGAATCAGTTTCATATACTAATCTCAACCATAATATCTAATTATGCAAATAAAATTTGTAAAAAATAAAATAAGTAAACTAAGAACCCACACAATCAGTTGTATTTTAATTTGGAGTACATTTGATTATTTTTAAAAATTTAAATATAATTAAAAAATTTATAGAAAGGTTTGAATTTCTTATTATTAGGTCATATATTTATTAATTTTACATAATTAAGTACCATAAATACTTAGTTTATGAGATGGATTGTATTTAATATATATATATATTCATTTTTTTAAAATAAATTTAATAGTTTGTCACGATGAATTGGTATTCAATTACAATATAAATAAGTAAACAAATAAAAAGCATGATTCAACCTACACAAATATGAGGATCTCTCTACCTTTCATTTTCTCTTTTATCTCTCTCAATTTTTTATTTTCTAGTTTCTTCTTAGCCAGTGACACCTTCTCTCTCCACCCTTTCTTGGTGACTTTTTGTTGTTATCTTATATTTTTTTTTCCTTCTTTTGGATAGTATTTCCCTACGTTTATAATTTATAATATGGATTGCTTTAAACCTTCTGTCTATTCCTCTCTTCTTTGGAAGGAGTAATTAGGGGTTTTTGAAGTGCATTAATTGCTGAATTTTTTTTTATTATTTTTATTGATGCATATAAAGGTTTAGTGATCTTTCGTCAAATTTCCAAGATTATATTTTTTCTTAACTTCATTGAAAATTTGAAGAATAGTATATTTATTTGGATTCGCTGAGAGTTGTAGAAACCTAATTCTCTTTGATAGTTCATTATACCACTCTCTCTCAAATATGTACTTTAAAGTAGACTTTTATAGCGAATTTATTTTTACCAATATTGAAAGCAAGATCTCTCAAGATTAAGATTCTGTGATTTTTTTTTAGTATTTCTATAATTTTATTTGGTGTTAAATTTATAAATATGTATGTATTTTTTTAAAATTATTTTGTATTCTATACTTTTTATGAGTTTTAACGAATGAACAAATACTTTTTAAAAAAAAATTTACACAAATACGAGGAAACATATATATAAAAATAATGTTCATATGAAATTAGAAATTTTTTCAAAAATATCGAAAAAATAATAAATATTTTATTTTTATTGTTAGAATTTTATTTTAAAAAAATACTACATACGTAAAAATATTTTTTTAAAAATATTATATATTTAAAAATATTTTTTTAAAAATAAGACATATATTAAATATATGCAAAAAATATACTACACATATATTAAATATATACTATAAAATAGTAAAAATAAAAAAAAATAATCGTAAAATTGAAAAAAGATAAAAAATAATATATTTATGTAATATTTCCTAAAAATAAAAAATTTATTCCCTCACAATTTAGGTAAAAAGGCCTGGCATACCATGAACCATAAATAGCCCAGTTTGGGCAAATGTCTAAACAAGAATACTCTGAAAATGGGCTTGATCTGGTGCTGAAAAATCTGTACAATTTGGGTCTGGCGTGTTTTAAACAACTCTTGCTTTATTTGTGATTCAAGGCATAGAGTTGAGCACCATTTTAACCAAATTAACTCGTGAATCGTGGTGGAGAAATTATGGTCATGTACAAATATTAATAATATTGAGCATTAGACACATCGCAATATTTAATAAAACTATGAAAAGCCGAGACATGAGCGTGAGCCTGTAACCAAAACAGGTCCACCTATCTCTTAACAATTTTCATTTGATGGATGGAGAGCACAGTCAACAAGGGGTCAAATTGAACTCACTTCTCATTGGTCTTCTTGGTATTTGTGGAGCCATAGCCGTAGCTTATGGCTAACAATCAAGCCGATCCACAAACTCACCAACCCCAAGTAGATGCCAAAATTCTGAAAATAGCCATAAAATGACAAATACCACCTCCAGTTACAGTACCTAATGAAGATATTTGTTCAGTGTGCTAGTGTGATTTTAGTGAAGGTGAACAAATTCGTGTATTGCCTGAAAGCTAGCATTTATTTCTGTTAAATTTTGATAAGAATTGAAGGCCTAAATGGGAGGAGGTCAGATCACAAAAAATAATATTCATTTTAAAATGAGTTTAAAATTTAACTGTAGTTAAAAATTAAAATTAACTATTAAATAATTATTTATTAAATTTATATATTTTATTATTTTTTCAATGTAAGATTTATTTTTATATTTCATCAGTTTCATATAAAATATATTGATATTTGTCTAAATTTGCATTCAAATTGTCCACTTTGTCGCCTTAATTATTTTGTCTCCACAAAATATAGTCATCATATCTGGAGGATGATAGTTGCAAATAATGATTGATGTATAATAACTTTGGTTGTAAGGTTTCGTAATTTTGCTTAGAGAACACTTTTGCTGGTAGGGTAATTTGGAGGCTTTTAGGAAGTGGATGTAAACGTCTAGCACATGTGGATATGCATTATGTTGACTAATTTTGTAAAGAATTTCATATTAAATGCGAATGAATTTAAAGAGTTTTTAGATCAAATTAAATTATAATTTTTATTAATTTATTGTTCTTGTAGGTTGAAATTTGTGATAGTCTGAAGAGTAATGTTTGAAGGACCACCAAAGTATATTGAGCAGCAGAAGTAGAAACTAGTACTAAAAGATAACCTTACCCAACCGACCGACCATTATTTATCACATCCTTCTTCGAAAAATCATTTTTGATTTTTGGAGCTACTAACACACGTAGCATTCACTATGATGGTAAGTTAACTTTGTCTTCTACCTTCTGCAATTTTCTTTCCTCTTCAATTATTTCTATTGAAGTGCTAAAACTAGACCCCCAAATCCACTCCATTACCACCACCACTACCACTGCAACCATCGTGGCCACCCTCTCTCCAAAATTACATTCTAATAACCCTTCACTTTCATGGAGCATCCACCAACCTTTTTCATTGCCCTTGAGCCCCCACCCTCCCCTGCACCTCCAAGAAGCGTAGATTTATCCCCTCTTGAATTTGTTCTCGCTTTAATTGCCGTTATCGTCATACCCGCCTTGATCTACACCTTCTTTTTCTCCATCAAATGCCCACCTATCTCATTCAGGAGGCGACGACGAGGGCAGCGGAGCCTTAGCCAAAGCAGTTTTGAGGATTTTTCTGTCGGTGGCGACGAAAACCCAATTGAAAACAAAGGTGTAGTTTCCGATGTTAGGTATCAAAAAGAAACCCATGTGAAAGATATTGGAAGCGAGTGTCCAGTTTGCTTATCTGGGTATTCTGATGGAGAAGAAGTGAAGCAATTAAGCCAGTGCAAGCACAGCTTCCATGCTTCTTGTATTAATATGTGGCTTAATTCTCATTCTAATTGTCCTGTTTGTCGGGCCTTTGTTCCTGTCAAGCATTCTTCTTCTTTTTCCAGAGAGAATGATCTCCATCAAGATAATTTGACAGATGCGGCCAATTTGGTTTGACATGATCTGGCTTCGTTTTTCTTGATTAATTTTCTTCTTGTTATTCAATTCTTTGCTTCTTTTAAAGAAAATCAATCTTGAACTTCTGATTTTGAAGATGAGAATTAATTAGTTGAATCTGCAATTTTTGTTATAATAATAATTTAGTGGTTGGAACTAATTCAAAGGATTTTCCAAATTGAAGACTGTAATTGTAAGTTTGTAACGTCAATTAAATGATAAAATGTTAATCACTACTAGTCAATAATACTCTAATTAATATTTTTTTCCCCTTTCCAATATCATGGAGAATTCACTTTCTTCCTTTTTGTATATGCATTTTAAAAGTAACAAAAGGAAATTCCATATTCTTGAATTTTCATCTCATTTGCATTGTCCTTTTCTTCTCCTTTTTTTTTTTTTCTCTAACTTCAATAATTTGTGATTAATTAGCTAATTTCAACTATTGTTTACTATATTTGTCTTATTAATTTTTTAAAATGGAATTCTAATCATCACAACTTTTTCTCCTCTTTAAAAGCTTTTGTACCATAAAAATTAGCTTAATTTGTTGCACTTTTTCCAGAGTGGTCCATAAAAAAAATTGTGTCGCTTATTATTACATTATTTATAGTTTCATTATTTAGTTATATGAAGTTTGACAACTCACCAAACTCAAATGTGGAACTGTCTTACTCATGGTATGCAAATTACAAATAATACATTCTACTTTTCTTAGTTAACCAAAACAATATTGTCTGTATTCTTTCAAATTAGTCGCTTACTTTGACTAAGAAATAGATAGGGAGAAAAGAAAAAAATATTTTAATAGAAATGCTATCTTTATTCGTTTAGTTAGTTATTCATTTGGACTCTGTGAATAATGATGACCAGTTTGCACTGCTTGAAGGACTCGTCTTAAACTAATTTAGGTCCCACGAGCTAAACCGATGAAGTAATGCATAAAAAATTGTGAGTTGTGATTTTTGGGATTTCAATGGATTAAGTTTAGAACGGATTTCATAAAACTTAAATTTTATCAGTTTAATAATAAAAATATTCGTTGGTTTTGGAGATAAGTAATAAGACGGGTCGGATTGAATCGAATATATTTATTTATATATATATTTTTTAAATATATATATATATATATATATATATATATATATATATATATATATATATATATATATATATATATATATTTATATATATTTTATATAAAAATGATTATAAATTAAAAAAATAAATTATATATAAATAAAATATTAAAAAATAAAAATATATATAATATATATATAATTGGTCAGGTTTAGAGTAGATATTATCATTAGTTAAAACCGTCGTGGTTATAAAATAAAAAAATATGTTCTATCTCATTTATTAAATGAGTCGGGTATTACCTGCCTATTTAGATTGGACGTATTGAATATCCATGAGTCAGATTAAAATTGTCATCCTCACTTCAAGCCCTCAAATTTAAAGTAATATATATATATATATATATATATATATATATATATATATATAAAGGAAAAATCTGAATCCTTTCTCATCCAATTACAAGAAAATCCGTAGTTAGATTTACCTTTTTATTTCATCCTTAATAAAATATGGAGGTTTATTCTCCCCTATTTCATGATTCTAATTTAATTTCAACTTAATTTTTTTTTTATAATTTAGATTACAAATTAAATTACAATTTAAATTGAACTGAAACGGTAGATGATAAAATTCAACCTAAATTTATTAGTTTGGAGATGATATAACCTTCACTCATATTAAATTTACATTTGAGAATTTACTTGATTTGAATAAAAAATTTAATTGGATCAAGTGGATTTCCCCAAAATCCTATTAAATATTTTAAATTTAATCGAATGTTAGCCTCAGAACTTTTGATCAGACATAAACTCAATTTGACCAAGTTGAACCACAATTTAAGCCTTTGTTTGGATAAAAAAAACTAAGAGAGAAAAATAAAGGTGAGGTGAAATTTTATCTTATTTGAAAAGATAAATAAGAATAAAGAATTTTTTTAATTATTTCCTCTCTAATTTAAAGAAAAAATAAATTTATTTTATATACAATATTATTTAATCTCTAAAATTAATAGAAATGAATGAATTAATTTCTGCAATTTTTTAAAAATAATTATTGAATTTTTAATGTTTAATTACCTTATAATAATTAATTATTTAGTTCAATTTTTTCAATAAAAAATTATTCATCAATGTTGAAAAAATATTTTAATTGAAATATTAATTTTTGCTATCGAAAATACCCTTATTAATCACCATGAATCATGATTCTCTCTTTTTTTGGTCTATATTTCATTGAACTTCAATCTCTCCTTGCAATCAAAGCCAAAACAACCCATAACTAACAAATCCAATTGCCCATTACTTGCATGCAACTAAAATAACTTAACCCAACTCATCACCGATCGATGTCTTCACCATCAACAACGAGCTCCAATCCATCGGTAAACACCAGAGGTCTTTCACCACCGATCGAAGTCTTCACCAACAATGGCGAGCAGCAGAGGTCTTCACCGTCGATCTAACAATCCTCGTTATTCGTCCTGACCAAGATTATTGCTCTTAGATTATTCGTCGATCAACCACAAATATAAATATAAAAATTCCAAAAGCTGTTAGGTTTTTTTACGATTCCTCCTCCTTTTTAAATTGAGTATCTAAATTATCCCATATTTTTTTAGCAGTGTTATATTTACTAAAAACTTCTGTCAACCGATCAGAGAAATAATTCAAAAGATAATCCTTACAGAAATCAGAAGTCATCATATTTATTTCATTGAAGTTCATCAACCTCCTCTATTATATCAATAAAGGTACTCAAAACAGTGTAGAATATATTTTCATATTTCAGTCCAAATTGAGTCTTTCACTTTCAGAAATTAATTCAGATCCACTAAACGTTTTCAATTTGACTATCTCAATTGAAACACGTTTATCTATTTTTCTATATATTTAAATAGACAATTTTATATAACAAAAATTATATAAAAGAAGAAAAAAATGTGGAACAAGTGCACCTGAATTGAACCAATTAAATCAAACCAGTGAATTAAATCAGAAAAAAATGTGGAACAAGTGCACCTGAATTGAACCAATTAAATCAAACCAGTGAATTAAATCAATGATTTGAATCAAACCAATTAAATCGAATCAGCAAATCGAACCAAATATTTGAACTGAACCAACAATTTGAATCGAACCAATAATTCAAACCGAACCAGTTTCAAAACTCTGTTCTTCACCGATCTACAATCGATGGCCACTGGTTTGCTACGATGGAGGTTGTGGGTGATGCGGATCGGTGAGGAGCTCGCCGATGCTTCAAAGGACCGAGCCGATTGTGGCTGTGTAGGCTTGCACGATTCAAGCCTTGCTTCCGATGGAGACTGACTTCAGATCGGTGGTTCTTTTGGAACAGGCAGGAGGATCGAGGTGTCCAGACTGGGCTTGACGGTGCTGTGATTTTTACTCACCGGTGAAGCAATCTCGTCGAGGATCGTGGCTGCTTCGACAGTGCTGGACAGCTGAAGCTCGTGACTAGGCAGCCGGATCGCTGCGATGGAGATTCAGACCGGAGCAACCGTGATTTGTCTTTCGTTCACGGTGACTGCCCTGGACAAAACGTAGCCACAAGTCGGCGATGGCTATGGACTTCTGCTTCGTGAGTTCTGCAGTTCGTTAATCGGCAATCGGATTTCTGGATTTCCTTCACCGAATTCTGGGTTCAACCGGTCTCTTCTTCTCGAAATCGAGCCTGACTTTTTTTTTTTTTTTTTTTTTCTCAATTTGATTCTTTAGTGATCAAAATTGTAAACCAATAAATTCACCAGATTGAATTAATCAGCTTCTCCCTTCAAAAATCGGCGTATGAATTTTGCAAAAAACACTGTGATTGGGAGAAAAAAAAATTGAATAAACTAATACTTCAAGATTATTAGGGTTTTAGGTCAAGCAATACGCGATTGCTTGAAACATTACACTCTAAGTATCTAATTTAGAATACCTAGCATGCTGCCCCCAGTTAGCATATATATAGGTTTACATTAGAATTAAACCAGTTAATGGACTTTTATTCATTACGCCAACTTAAAAGATTCATTATCTGTTAAAACTTATATTAAAATATATGTTAAAATTATTTAATATACCCAACAAAAAATTAAATGGTTTTCTTACATTTGATGACACGATATATGATTAAGTGAATTAAATTTGCCTTGGGAGTATAATTGTGATTTGAAATTGTTTGTTGGACAAATTCTTTTTATTTAACGTTTATATTTTATATGTGTTGTAAAAATAGAGAGATTGAAGAGGATTTTGCGTGGGCTTGACTTTTAAATTTTAAATAATAAATTTCAAAAAATAATATAAAATATTTGTTTTGAATTATTAGATATGAAATAATATGCGGGTTGTTTGATTTTGATTTTAATATTTAATCACAAATTTTCAGTTTTTCATACGTGAATTGTATTTTGGATAAGTGTTCATATTTGAAATTTAATATTTATAAAGTTTGATCTGTTGAAATTGAAGGAATGAAATTTTTATATAGGTATTGAGATTAATGAGATTGTATGGAAAATGAAAGGTTTAACAACAGTGAAAAGTAAAGAAAAAATGATAAAAAATTTAATAAAATAATATTAAAAAAATTTAATAAAAAATAAAAAATATTTTTATTTTTTCATAATATTTAATAATTAAAATGAACGAATTAATAATTTTATCAACGAAATCAAATATTAAAAATTAATAACTATTTTTTAAAATACAAATACCATTTCATTAATTTCACTTAATTATAAAGATTAAATAATATTTTACCCATTTATTTTCTTCTCTCTTGCATATAATATAAAAATTTTTATTTTTTATTTATTATCCGGTTTAGGATTTTTGCGAAAGCCACCACTGCTAAAACAATCAAAACAATAAACGGTAATGGGTCACTGGAGCTGGAAGACTTGGCGTTGTATTGTATCATAACCGAAAAATTCAAATTAAATGGCAAGATACATTGGTATTTCCCTCTTCAGCCTCACAAACCTGTTACTTAAAAGACAACCCCTAACTTCAACTGACAACGGCAGCCGTTCAACAACCGAAAGCACCGCCTTCGCCAGGTCCGCCACCATCACCACTATAAATCGGAGTAAAAACCGCCGATTTTCGTTACTTCGTCTTCAAATGAAAAGAAACCACACTTCATACTCTCTGGGTCGAAAAAGATAGCTATGCCATTAGTAATACACGCTCTACTCTCTCTTGTACTCATCCTCACCGTAGTCTATCCTAAATCTCTTTCGCCGACCGATATTTCTTCTCACCAATCCAAATCTAGCATTCTGGACCGAAATTTCAGTGACCAATTATGGCTTACGACATTGCCGAGATTCGCGTACTTGATTTTCGGCACCAAAGGGGGAGAGTGCTCGCGTGAAACGACTTCTTCAGGCGGTGTATCATCCGAGAAATTACTATATTCTGCATCTCGGTCTAGAAGCATCGGATGCGAAGAGGCTTGAGCTTGCAAAGTATGTGAAATCGGAGGGTGTGATTCGGGCGGTTGGGAATGTGATGGTGATTGGTAAGGCGGATTTGGTAACTTATAAAGGACCGACTATGATTGCTAGTACTCTTCATGCAATTGCAATTTTGTTGAAGCAGGCGGGCGATTGGGACTGGTTCATTAATTAAAGCGGTTGGGATTATCCTCTTATGCCTCAAGGTGGTAAAGTACTATTTCACATTTGTCCTTGATTTTTTATGGTTCTCGATTTAAACAGCGTCTGAATTGCTAGTCAACTCAATCTTGAAATATTTTTCTGTGTTTGAGACTACTTTTTAGAGTTTATGACCTGATTTTTTGGTGATTGAGAGGCATAATTTATGTTTCTGAGTTAGGTAAAAATGAAGAATTGGGTGGAGAATGAATGGTAATTTGCAATTCATCGCACCCAAAGAAATTAGAATGTTTTAAATTTTAGGTTGGCGAAATGATTGTGAACTATATAACTAATAAACAATACACATTTTAAAGGAATTTCTGTAGAGAAGATAGTGTTGGAAATTAAACTTAAATTTTTAATTCTAGATGCATGGAATAAATATGTACTAAAATTAAGTTTGTTATTAATATGTATGAAAATGTATATGTAGTAAAGCGTTTTAATACGTGGAAGGTGCTTAATGGAAAGTTCTCATACTGCTATGTAGGAGAACACAAGGGTGTAACTGTAATCTCAAGAAATTACATAGAGTAGGTACACACATTACATATATTAAACATAATTCACCCCACTCTACCATAAATACTACATAGCAACATATACATCTTGTTATTTTCATATTGTGATAAAGTGGAACTATCAAGATGTGGGTGATAGTGTTCAAATCTTTACAATAACAAACCAAACTGCCCACCCACCCAAAACCCCAATACTAGCAAGAAAAAAGGAAAAGAAAAACTTAGCATATAATAGAGCCTTCTAGTACTTGCATATAATTGGATGTATTCTTCATGCATATACATAAAGACGTGTAACGCTAACACACATTTTAATAGTTATTTGTGTATCAAGATTTATAATTTAAAACTACTTTTCAACACCCCCTTTAAAGTTAAATGATTTCAACAAAACATCTATTCATATCTCTTTTCTTCACTAATGCTTAGAACTCAAACCACAATAAATTTCTCACTGCAATTATTTTCCTCTACAAGGGCTCAGTATGCCTCGATCCATCATTGCTACAAGATTGCTAAATGAAAGCTTCTCTTTTGTTCAATTTTTATCTTTAACTTATTCAATTCCTAAATTGTCTCATCATATTCATAATATTTTTTTCAAATTCTCATGAGTTTCTCTTTAATCTTGAAGATCATATTTGTACCATATAGCTTTTCTATAATTTACATTTCTGTTGATAAAGTCAAGTGTCTGATCACTTTCATATCAACTTCATTTTCAGTTTCCTTTCTTGATATACTTTTAATACTTGTTATTTTTATTCAAAATTGATGATTATAAAAAAAACTAGGAAAATGATCCAGACTATATTTTTTGCATGAGTAAATGGCTAGCGGAAAATTCAGTTTTTTAAGTAATTCCTTAAGAACCATCTTGAATGGAATCACCATTTGTTCAAGAGTTGCAGTCTTCACATTTTTTGGAATGATTCTTAGCCGTGGCTGTTTGGTGACACCATAAGGAGGTTTTCTTCACAACCTCACTTTCTATGGGAACTTGGCCTTTTTCCTTCTTTTGGAAGACTTATTTTCACCTTTTAGTGAAGCCTTGCATTAGAGCTCAAATCCTATCAACTGGTTTTCTTTCTTTTTGTGAACCTAAAGGATTCTCACACATTTTATTATAATAGTTCTCTCAACAAGTATATTTTTTTTCCTATGGAATTTGAGAAATACCTTCAATAGAGAGTTTCTTTAAAATGTGCCATTATGTAGTTTCTTTCTTCTACTTCCTAGGATTGGGTCAAGCTCTAATACCACAACCTAATGGAATTAAAGAAGAGGAAGTAACACAGAAAACATTTTTATATTAAACACAAATTATACTCCACTCCATTTTTCGTGATATTGCAAACCTAATTATAATTCCTATTGCATTAATTACTCCATTTTTCAGACAAACCAAGGTACTCTAATACTTGAACATTACTAAATACACTACACAAAATGTACATAAGCATGCTTAATAATAGCACATATTTTAATACTTATTCCATACATCTACACTTATCATTTAAGTTTACTTCCAAAATTCCAATTCTGGGAGAAAACAGAAGTAAGAGTCGAATGGTAAATAGGGAATCTCCACAGAAACAACAGGTTAAAACTTGAGATTCCAACTTGGACGTCTCAGGTTTCAACCACTAGGATGGAGAGTGGGAATTCATGGAAGCCCCACCACTGAACCAACTTAAGCAAGAGAGAAGAAATAAAAAGTAAAAGAGATGTTATTTGAAATTAGTAATATCTGGTGTTTGTTTTTGTCAAGGAGTGCAACTCAAGGCCTTGAGAGTAATGCTAAAGGTTTTGAACTATTTTAGCATGTTAAATGGGCATGCTCATTTTTCTTTGAGGGGCATGAAACAGAACATCTAAAAGTTGATGTCAATTCAGTAGTTAATAGAAGGATATCTGACAGTCAGCCCTAAAACAGGATGCTTGGTTGACCGACTTTTTTTCTTTCATTCACATCCCTTGAAATTGAACCTTTAATATATTCACTGATATTTGATTTTGTCACAAGCATTCAGATGTATGGTTATTAAGTGATTTCAGGCTCTTAATAAAAGTATTCTGCCCTTTCACTTCAGAACATAATCAAATTGTTAGCCTGACCATCTGTGCTGCTTTTTGTCTCAGATATCTTGCATATTTTCTCATACTTGCCTAGGGATCTGAACTTCCTTAAGCACACAAGTAGCATTGGTTGGAAAGAGCGAGGATATAATAAACTGTCTTTATAAAGTATTAATGTCTAGTCACTATGGCGTGTCTTTGATGAATTCTGTGATTGCTATCTTGCAGGTATCAAAGAGCGAGGCCTGCACTGCCTGTTTCTTTCAAATTATTTATGGGTATTGCTTTTACATAAAGTTTTATATCATAAAGTCATTCATCTTTTGTTTTTTTTTCTTCCCTTTCCCATTCTGGATTTTACCAGTATTAAGAATGTTTGATATTCTCTTATGAGATGATAAAACATTTTGATTAAATAGGCTGCACTTCTTAAATGGGAAGTTAATGCATGGAGATGGTTAAGGAATCTATTCCTAGCTGTTTTGGCTGATGAATAGATGAGTTAGCAGAATATGGATTCTTGGTCAAAGTTCAAAACATGTTAAATTAAAAGGCATGTGAGAAGTTTTCTGCAGTATACTCAAACACGATTTCTTCAAAATCTATCTCCTACACTTGCATGATAAACTCTTTGCCGTAGAAAATAAAATTATCTGCGGCTTATATGTTATTGAAGTGATTTTTCAAATTAAATTTGAAATAAAAATTCTGTGGTTTCGGTTGGTTCCTAGAATAAAATTCATAGAAATAGAATAGGTATTCAGTGATTATGGAATGATGATTATTCCAGCTATAAAATTTCACAGAAAGATGAGATTCTGAAATAGCCATCTTTTGTCTTGATCCTTGGGAAGGCGGTGGACGGAGTGCCTTTTTGAATAGGAGTTCCACCTTGAATCAATCGAAGCACGGTGAGATGGTCGAACTGTCTTTTACCTGACAATTCAAAAGAAAAGAAAACAAAGGGACAAAGCAACTTTATGTTAAATAAATTTTGAGACTCCACACGCTTTGGATTTAATCCTTCTTTATCTCAAAGAGAAACTAAAGATAATGGGCTGCACAAGCCCCAAATAACCAAAGTTGAGAATAGTTATTCTACTACATAGGGCTATTCTATTCACATGAAACAAACAATTATTCACCATGAATATGAACATGCAATGAAGCTTTGTTCGCCGTAACTATAGTTGCCACATGCTTTAGTACTATATATTTTTTCCTGTCATTATATCTGTGTCTGCTTTCGCTTTCTGCAGGGTCTGAATGGATGATGCTAACAAGGTCAACTTGAATGCTGTGTTTGGGGATGGGATAATTTCCCTCGCACTCTTCTCGTGTATTATACAAATTTCCTGTCGTCTCCAGAAGGTTACTTCCATACTGTGGTCAGCAACCACAAGGATTCTCAAAAAACTACTGTTAACCATGACTTGCGTTACATAAAATGGGGATAACCCTCCAAAGCAACGTCCAATATCTCTTGCTCTGGAGCATTTTGAAGACATGGTCGAAAGTGGTGCTCCTTTTGCTCGTGAATTTGTTAAGAATGAAGATCGTGTTGCTTATGGGAGTGCAAATGCTGTTAAACCAACTGTAAATTCGAAGAGGCTAGAGAAACTAATATTAGCACTTGTTGATTCTGAAAATTTTAGATCTAAACAGTGTAAATAAAGCTTTGTAATTTGTAAATGTTAATTCTGTTTCATAATGCTAGGAGAGGATCGTTCACAAATTCATTACAAAAAATTATTCGGACAGTTGGATTTGTACATGTCCCCTCACATCCTGTGGCCCTGTTTTTTCGTGCATGTTTTTCTGTGCCAAATACACTTCTGCTTTCTTAGACATTTAATTAACATCTTAATACACATATGGAAATTAAAAAAAAATTAATTATTATTTAATTTTTTGAGTGTGTTTTTTTCAAGATGAAAAGTTCAATTAAGCATTTAAGCTCGTTGATTAAGATTTAAGGTTAATAAGCTATGGGGTGTTTGAATATAAATTCTATTTTGTAAATAGAATTTTAGAAACGCCATTTAAAAAAAACTATCATATTTATTTTAAATTTTTTTTATTTTTAAATTTTAAAATGACATTTTAAATTAATCATTTGAATATTTAAAAAATTATTTAATATTTTTAAATTTTAAAACGATATTTTATGCCTATTTTAAGTAAATCCGAACATCATCTACGTTGAATCTTACACTTGAGGCTGAATTACATGAGCAACTGAGTTAAGTTTAACTCATTTACATTTGTCACACGTAATTAAGAAATTACTGTTAATCCGTATGTTGACTCATAGTATGATTCATAAGTAAATACTCATAGTATATAATATATATTATTAATTAAATCCATTCATATTATTTAATTTAGATTATAAAAATTAGTTTATTTTTACAAATATGTTATAATAGTTAAGTCAAATATAAAAGAGATCTAAAAATAAATTATTAAAAAAGCTTAATTTAATTAGATTTAATTTATTTTACTCGCTCTATAAATCCTTTTATTTTTTTTTAACACTTTCCATTTTGCTACTAAAAATTACATGTTATATGTAGACACAAATAATTTGAGGATATATATTATTGAATGTCATATACCAAAAAGGAAATTTTTTGGTTGTTTAAAATCTTCTAAGTACGTAGCTAAACAGTTCATAAAATTTCTTTGAATATATTCATAAGAATTTTAACTAATGTGATCAGATTAGATAATAGATTCGATCGGATAAGTTAATATCTCTTAAATCAACTATAAATAAATAGAATTTTACAAGCTCTCCATTTTCGTCTATTCCACTTGATATTAATATAAAGGGTGTTTGGATAGGAAACTAAACGCTATAAGTTATATTTTAAAAGAAAGTTAAGAAGTTTTATAATTTTTAAAGTGTTTGGATAAAAAAAGAAAATTAGATTATTTTTAATATTTAACGTAAATTATATTTTAAAAGGAAGTTAAGAAGTTTTATAATTTTTAAAGTGTTTGGATAAAAAAAGAAAATTAGATTATTTTTAATATTTAACGTAAATTTTAAAAATTAGAAAAGAAACTTTATAATTACCACTTATTTTTAATAAAATTAATTATTTTAACAAAATATTAATTTTTATCCAAATACCCCGTAATAATAACCGGCTAACGCTGTCCGAGTGTTCCGTCATAGAAAAATAGCCAAATTCCTTTGATTCCCCAATCAGCAGCATCTTCCATAGTGCTGGAGAGTGAAGCCACGCGCGTAAGGCCTGTGTCAGTATTTATACAATTCAGGAGAATTTTTATATTTATCTCATCATCCAAACTAAGTACATCCACACAGTAGTATATACTTAGACTTTTCACATCATTATTTTATTATAGCCTCTCTTATTATATTTTTATATTTTAAAAATATAATAATAAGGACCCACATAATTATTTTTTTATTTTCTAAAACCATAAAGGATCTACTCAATTCAACTTTTTAATTTTTTATTCTATTACTCAATGTAATATATATTACATGATAAATCATAACACTCTCATTATTATATTCTCATAATGATAAAAAATATAATAAGTGAGTATAATAGAGAGTTATTACACTTTTTGTTACATCCATTGGAGATGATCTGATAAAATATTTTAATGAATATGGAGTAAAATTCTTACCTAGGTGTAAAATTTTATTTTATATATTAAATTAATAAGTGATGAGATATTTTAATTAATAATTTTTTTTTATTTTTTTAATAAAAATATATAAATATTTTTTATGATTATTTTTTTTTTATTTTGTTGAATTAGTGTTTATATTTATTGTAAGTAAAATTTTATGGAGATAAAAATTTTCCTTACAATTTACCCATGCAAAAGTTGAGAGGCAGGGTGGAGGGCATACGGAGCAGGACCGGGCTTTCCCTTTTTTTTTTCCTTTTAAATTATCATTTCTTTAGCTTAACTAATTAATTTAATATTACTAATTGCCATTTTAATTATAAATTTAACTCAAGTCAACAAACCACTGCTAAAAGCTGGTCAGTACTCTGTCTCTCTCTCTCTTAATTGCACATACTAAAGTAATTAAAATAAAAACACACACACTAAGTAAGAAACACTCATATACTTGTTTATATGACTAATAAATTTTTCCATGCAAGAAAGAGAGAGAACACTGTAAATCTCATTTTTCCCAAGAAAAACATACAAAGAAGCTTATGAGTTAAGAAACATCAACTTCTCTAAACCCTAAAAAGCAATATTAAAAAATACCAATTTTAGAAGGAACAAAAACTAATTTAGAATATATATATAAAGCTAAGGCCTTTCTTTTATTTTTCTCTTCATTCTCATCTTCAGTCTCTTTATTGCTTGCTTGCTTTCTTTTTCTCTCCCTCTGCAAAAACTAAAATCTCCGTCTCTTGTTGATTGATTCTCTCCACTTGTGTATTATCTCACAAAAAAATTAAACACCACTCAATCAACCTTTACAAAAAGAGAGAAAGCTAGAGCTCAAGAATTGAACTATGGTTTTTTCTTCTATCCCAGCTTATCTTGATCCAGCAAACTGGCAACAAGTAAGGGTTTCTTGATTTTTCGCTGCTTACGGTTTCTTTCTTTCTTTCTTTTTTTCTTTGCCTGAAAAGCAAAAAAAATTCAAAAGATCAATATTCATGTTACTTTTGCTTCTTATATCTTTGTTTTGAATATACCAGATATTTGATTTCTACTTTCTTTCTTTTTTCCCCTTTATTTTACAGCATCAACCAAATCATCATCACCATCACCAGGCTGGAGCAACTAGTGGTGCAAACACTCATCTCCTTCCTCCTCCTCCACCGCCACCGCCACATCCTCAACCTCATGGAAGTGGTGGTGCCGGCTCAATCCGACCTGGTTCTATGACAGATCGAGCTCGTCTGGCTAACATACCTATGCCAGAAGCAGCATTAAAATGTCCAAGATGTGAATCAATAAACACAAAATTTTGCTACTTCAACAACTACAATCTCTCGCAGCCTCGCCACTTTTGCAAAACGTGTAGAAGGTACTGGACTAGAGGGGGTGCTCTAAGAAATGTCCCAGTTGGAGGTGGTTGCAGGAGGAACAAGAGAAGCAAAGGAAGTAGCTCAAAATCTCCGATTAGTGGTGATCGCCCCACGGGTTCGGGTTCTTCAAACACAGTCTCATCTAATAGTGGCACCAGTGACGTATTAGGCCTTGGACCACAGATTCCACCACTAAGATTCATGGCTCCTCTCCATCATCTTACTGAATTTACTGCTGGAGATATTGGGTTAAATTACGGTTCCCTTTCCGGTCCAGTTGGAGGACCAAGTGACTTGAGTTTTCAAATAGGGAGTGCTTTAGCTAGTGTTGGTCTTGGTGGTAGTAGTGGTGGTGGTGCTGGCAGAGGTTCACTTTTGTCAGTGGGTGATTTGGAGCAGTGGAGATTACAACAAGGGCAGCAATTTCCCTTCTTGGGTGGATTAGATTCTTCTTCTACATCAGGGTTATACCCATTCGAAAGCAGTGGGGGTGAACCATCTGGTTATGGTGGTGGATTAGGTCAGCTCAGGCCAAAATTATCAACTTCTGGAACAACCCAATTTGCCTCAGTGAAAATGGAAGACAATCAGGAGCTCAATTTGTCAAGACAGTTGATGGGAATTAATCCAGGGAATGATCAGTATTGGACTGGAACTCCATGGACAGATCTTTCTAGTTTCAGCTCTTCTTCAACTAGCAGTCCAATGTAGGTTTAATTAGTGGTGCTACATGGGGTGAAGCTGAAGCTAATAAGTTGTTTTCTTTTCCTTTTTTTTTTTTCTTTTTTTGACTGAGTGTAGCTTCAATTAAAGAAAACCAAGTAGATAGAGAGCTAGGATCTCACTGTTTATTAGCATTTTCCTGCAACTCCATAGCTCAAAACTTATAATTTCTTGTGTTTAAGATAGGGAAGAGTACTTTGAGAGATGGGTCAAGAAATTGCTTCTCTCAAGATGTATCTTAACTAGAAAACACTATAAGTACAGGCCTGTTATTTAATTTTTTTTTCCTTGGTTCTTGTTGTTACTTCATTTCTTAGTTTAGTTTTAGATTGAAATGTATTAGAATGTTTACAACAATGAGTTTGCTGATGAATTTATGGGGTTCTTTGCTCATCAAGATCGAAAGTTTTGTACTAAAATTATACTTATGAAATCTCAAGTCTTTCTATCATTAGCAAACTTATTGAATTTAATCATGTTAATTTTTCCACTATATTCCATGATTAATGGATTTTCATTAGAAGGTCAAAGCTAAAATTTCCTTTTTTAAAAAAAAAAAAATTATATATCTAATAGATGCATGAAAACTGACTTATTTAACTATATACATATATACATATATATGAACACACACACATATATATATATGAACATAATACTTAGAAAATGGAAGGAAGTAATTGACGTTGCACTTGTTCTTGTTGTTGTTATTGTTGCCGTTATTAAGATTAATTTTAAATTTTTAACTATATACACAATTAAAAACTTTGGTATTATGGATTAGTAAAAGATGTACGTGGTACTTTAAGAAATCTCAAGAAAAGCTGATCATTTTGATTATTCATAAATAAGAAATGCAAAGTGTGATTTCGTCCTCTTTTGAAATTAGAGAGTCTAATATTCCATGGGTCAAAGCTGCAAAAATTTGAATTTAAAGCTCTTTTTGTTGGATTTGGATACCATTTACTGAAAGCTTTAACTATCGTATAGTTACGTCAAATGATCCTACTTTACTTGAACATTTGTAATTATATATACTTATTAGACAGTGAGCATGTGCACAAGTTGTTTCCAACATTTATTTATATTTAAGAATAGAATTAGCACCAAATTGATCCAATTCCTATATGTGTTTTGTCTAACATTTATGTCTTTTTGGCAAAAAAATTTGAATTCTCAACAATTCAATTTCACAATACATAGCCAACATATCAGTTTTTAATTAAGGTAAATTACAGAAAATTAATTTTAATTATTTACTGAAGTCCCAGAAGATAACAAAAAAATAAAAAATAGCTTTGGTAATTACTATTACATATATATAATTATATGTAAACATAAACAGAGAAACACTCTCAGTGAATTATTCACATGCCTAGTATTAGTTGCCTCTTTCTTCTAGAAATATAAGAGACCCACCTTGAGTTTAGTGACTTCCAATTCCCCATATAACAATATTATGCATGTTATGAAAAATAATTGTCTACACTTTACGTAGCTTCTTCTCTTGTATGTACTAAATCAATCGATGAAGAGACATTTAATTAATAATAATTCTTATTTTTATTTTTTCTCAAAAAAAAAAAAATAGTATCATTTTTTACTCTAAATATTATTATATTATTTATTTGATATATATACTCATCATATGGTTGTGTGAGAGAGAGGTTTTTTTTTTTTTTTTAATAATTAATTTCTGCACCAACAATCAGTCAAAGAACATTCTTGTTAGGTGAAGCTGAGATATTGTAAATGATTTTGTAATAATAAGCTTTTGTACTTCACTACATATATATATGTGTGTTGGGTGAGAACTGAAAGACTGAGAAAAGAAACTGAGGTCATTACTCATATTCAGTGTATATATATATATATGCTAAAGACAAGACTCTCAAAAGACTCTATATTGCCACTATTCCACAACTGGAAAAAATCCATCATATTATGAGTTATGTGATTTTTCAAAAACTATTGTTTTAGAAGAAGAATAATAATAATGCTTATAATATATAACCTAAAGAACAAAGATTGCAAAGGCTAGTCCCTTCTAATAATAGTAATCCAATAATGAAATATCTGTTTGGATATATGAATTTGAATTTAAAATTTTAATTTCAAATATCATATTTTAAATATATGATTTGAAATCTATAAATCTATAAATTTCTTATTTAAAGAGTATAAAAAATTTGAAATTTTATATTTTAAATTTGTAAAAAATAATAGAGATTTTGGATTAAAAATAAAAATAATAAATTTAAAATAATTAGGTAAAAAAAATTTAAAATATTAATTTTTTGAAAAGTTATATTTCATTAGAGATTTGAATCAAAATCCACTTAATTTTAATAATTAAAATAAGAAATTTGATCCAAATCCAAATTTGTAATCTAAATCTTTGTGATTCAAACGGACCATAAGCATATTTCAAATTCGAATTCCATTTGCATCATTCATTATTGTATGAAAAAATTAACATAATACTAGATTTTAAATATTTAATTATTTAAAAGAAATCATAAAATTCATTTAAATAGGTAATATATTTGCATTGAATGTTAATATAAATTTACATTTCCAGCAATTAAATGTAAAATTTAATATTATGTATATGTTTAATTATTTTAAATTTATTTTTTGAGAGAATTTAGAGAAAAAATATCATAATAAATAATTAAATACCTGTACTCTCTCGTATAAATACGAGATATATTTTATATTATTTTAAATGAATTTTATAAGGATGTGAGTAAAAAATATACGTATAGAACATATTTAATAATTTTATTTTATTATAATTCATCCTATGAAACATTTAATATTATAAAAAAGGGAGAGAGAATGCAAAGGGAAGTCATAGGAGTCAAACAGATCATTCTTTCTCTTGCAAAGAGAGTCTGACCCTTTCCTGAATTTGAAGAATGTACGGTGAGCGCGTGGCGCTTTCACGACTTACTAGGGGACAAACTACTGTTTTGTCAGTATCTGGCCCTGACTGCTGCACTTGGTCCTTGTGAATTGCACGCGCTTCAATGCATTGCTGCGTGCCGGGAAGTTAAAATTTTAAAAACTAATATTAATTAATTGATAAATCGAATCCATATTGATAAAAAATTATTAATAAATTAATCAGTAACATATTTACATTAGAGATCTCATAACTGACACCATCCAAGTAAAAACCAAAATCACGGATGCAAAAATTATTAGGTCTAACTTTTTTTTTTATATCAGATATGAATTAATAAATAATGATAAAATATATTAAATAATAATTATTTTATAAAATATATATAATAATTAATTATTTAAATTATAATATATATTATAATTAATTCATTAATATATTAAATAATTATTAATCAGTCTATAATTTAATGCGTGGATTTTAACGTCTCAAACTCTATAATGCCACTTGCTTGGGAACCCTATACTTGAACATATTATATTTATAGGCCGATTCATTTGATTTATAAGAGCCACTTTACATAACATGGGAATATCTTCTTATATATTTTGGAATTATTCTCACCTAAAACAACTGCGAATTACTAGTCAATTATATGAAACATGTATCTTTTCAGATATTCGAGTTTAGTTGATTGGATTAGTATATTATATATACCTTCATATATACCTAAACCAATTAAAGATGATATTGTCTAGGTAGTAGTAGAAAAGTTGAGTAAAATTAATACTTGGCAGATATGGCGAGAAAGAGAGGGAATTAAGAATTTATCCAAAAATATTCAGAAAGTATTAAAGTTTATAATTACTAATAAGTGCGGATATAATAAGTGTTAGAATTCATTTTGTATAAAATTAATTATTTTTTATTAAGTTCAATAACAGGTAATTAAACACATATTTAATTAAATTTAAATATAACAAAACAATAAAAAAATTGTAAAAAGAAAATTATTTGGTCTTCTCTCTAAAGAAACTTCTTTGGTCAGTGAAATAAGTAGTAGAAAAAATTAGTTATAAAAACAAAAATGATATTAAATTAGAAACGAGGATGGATTGGTCATGTAGAAAGAAAGGAATCTAGATGTTATATTTTTCACTTTTGCAACAACCAAGGCTATAGCGCTTGCTTACCAACAACGAATAAAGCACCTCATTCAAAACTCTCAACCAAAAGTCTCCAAACCGAATAATCATCATATGAACTTTAAAGGAATAATAATAATAATCTCACGGTTTGGTCGGTGGGTTGTGTTTGTGTGTTCAGTGTTTTTGAGTAATCAAAAGAAGGAAAACAAACTATTATACGTTTATATATTATATAATAGTGATCCCCAAATTTTTTATATTGAAATGTGAGCATGCATCATTACTATCTCATTTATTTTTATAAAGTAATCTAGCTATACTAAGAATGGGAATTAGATTCCTCCAAATATCTTTAAAACTCGAAACTTTAAGTTAATATCTTTCTGTTTCTAAATAAGTGTTATTTAAAAATTTTTCAAAAAAATTAAGAAATTTAATAAATCACTTTGATAAGGGAAAGAGAAAATATTATTTACAAAAATATTTTTATTATTGAAGAAATTAAATCTTTATAATTGAGCTTTAATTTTAAAGGTTAAAATAAAAAAAAATATTAATATAGTCTTGATTTTCTAATAATAACACTTATTTAGAAATAAAAAAAAAATTCTTTAAAATGGTGCTTATTTTAAAACAAATAGAGTATTAAGTGGGCACAATTTTTATTTGTATTTATTTATTTTAAATTTGGGACAAAATTTTATTATGGTAATAAGCGGAAACAACAACACGATTTTAAATTCTAATACTTAGAATTAAATTATATCTTCAAGTGTTTTTATGTTGCAGGATTGATTATAAAAAATTATGATAATGTTATGAGTTTAATAATAATAAAAACTAATGCTTTATAATTTATTGTAGATATCTATATATCGAGATTATAAATGAAAACTTTTAATTAAATTTAATTGAAACAAAAAAAATTAAAGTTAAGCAAATTTATTATCAATAATAATTGAAATAAAATCAAGACATAAATTTAGTGAGCATATACAGAATAATTTATTACCTATTAAAAAAGATTAAAATTTACTTTTCAAAATTTATTTAACATGAGTTGATGCTTGCAGTAGGCCAGATGGAAAGAGAGAGAGCAGCTTTCACTTTTGATAAGGTCCTTGTTAGAAGTTGAAAAATGATATCGACGATGATCTTTCAGCGAAGGAGAAGGTAGTACACAGGTGGTGGGTTGTGAAATTAAAGAAAGTTAAGAGAGTCTGAAGATTCCTATCTGTTTTCAGTACTCTCCTCGATCACTTTCTCCCACATGTACGTATCATTATACTTGTACATACATACTCCTCTTTATTTATACGGATGTGATCTATTTCTAAAAAAGCCTAAAATTACTTCAATGTTTCTCCTTTTATGTATGAAAAAATAAAATCTATCTGTACCTATTTTTTTTTTAATTTTACTTCAAATGAGAGGTAGATAATTGATGGATGTGATGTTATATGAAAGTAATATTGTCCAGATATAAAAATAATATTGAACAATAAATTTTTCTTATTATTAAATCTTTCATATTTAATTATTATTTATTGGCATAAAATGAAGTTTACAGATAATTTTTTTTTTCTTTTATTCAATCTCATTTTTTATTTAACTTTATATTATTTTATTATTTACACAGAAATACTATTTAAAATAATTTATTTACAAAAATTCAATTTAATTAATTATAATATTCATTTTATATTATTTGAAATAATTGAAAAATAAAAAAAATATAATTATTTTCTCATTTTATTTTTATATAGAAAACATAATGTTTAATTTAAGTGAAGATATTTTGGGTTTTTGACAATGTATTTCATTAAATAAATTGGATTCTTGTAAATACTTTCTTTCTTAACATGATTTTTTCTTTATGACGTATTTCTTATTTTTTAAAAAATTGAATTTTATTAATTATAGTATTTTTAATTCAAAGAATTAAATTTTTTCAAATATAAAAATTAATAAAATATAATTAAATTGTTTACATGTAACACTTATTTTGAAAATATATAGCAGAAAATTAATTCTAGGTATTTGAGATTATTTCAAAAAACAAAAGAAGAAAAAAAATAGGATTCATGAATAAAACAACACAAAAAACACGTAGGATAAGTATTTGAATTTGAAATACTTCTCCTATTAACCATTTTTTCTTCTTCTTGTGAATTTGATTTTTTTGGTTTTGAGAGTTTTATTTAAGATTTTTTTTTGTAATTAACCAATCAAATCAACTCATGGATTTCTTTTTTAAATGTAAGGCATCTTAAGATTGATCACTTTTTGAATTTTTCCAAAAGAACAATGGAATTGACCATATGCATCTCTAAGATAACACTTTTAATTCCCTTGTGATGCTATTGCATGATTGCTGTTATTACCCATTACGTGTATATTAAATTATTTTCCTTCCACGAATTATTTGTTTGTTGGGTTTTTTAATCAATCGTATTTTATTAAAAATATATATATAATTTGTAGAGGGATATATAAGTCTGTGTTTAATTTTTTTTTTTTTAATTTGTACTTTTAAGTTTTTGTTAAAAGTTATAGTAAAATTTCTATAAATTAATATTTAATAAATTAATAATTTTTATTGTATAATATTTTTTATTATTCTAATTTAAGTTAATAAGCTAAATTAATGCTGAGTTAATTAATATTTTTTTTAATAAATAAAATTCATAAATTTTAATAATATTAATTTATAGAAATTTTAATTTAATTTTTATTTTTATAATAAAGAAATTTAAATCATCTCAATTAACAACTAGTGTTATATGTATTTAATGATTAAGATGATTTAATTACCAGATAAATATTAAATAATATAATAAATTTTAATAAAAATCGATGGATACAATACATTCATTTTCTTTTTCTATCATAAAGTTCAAAGGGTCACTGATTTGTGATACAATCATCCGTAAACTTATGGGTACCACTTAATTAAGTAAATGTGGTCCTTAAATTTTTAAATATTTTTATAATTTAAAATCATATCATTTATTTTATTCAGTGCGTAAAGTTTTAATACTTAATTTTCAATTTTATCAAATATTATCTTAATTTTAAATTTTATGTATAAAAATTAAAATGATATCAAATTTTAAATGTTTAATAATTTAAAATAATCATTTATTGAAATAAATCTTTAAACTAATGTATAAAAAGGTTAAGTTATATATTAATAATTTTATAATTATTAAAATACCAAAAAAACTGAATTTAAAATTTAAAATTTTTTTTGTCCAAATGAATCTATACGCACAAATCTTTGTATAGACCAAGGTTAAAATCTTACTCAGGGCTAAGGCCCAATTATGCTGAAAACCAGAAAATGACATGCACCTTTACTATTATGAACACACACTCTATTAACCAAGGAAAAAACAAATCCCAAGTTCCGGTATTGATTTGGAAAATAATCTCCTTTTCTTTTAGTTGATGTTGATCACCACTCAATGAGACAGATCCACCACAATTATTTTGTTCTTTTCTCTTTGCTCCACTACTGTGAATAAATGTAAAATGTTGCTGTTGCCACAGAATTCATCTTTCCTTGCAGCCACTTATACACAAGAGCCTCAAAGTTGGGATTATGGCTATCTTTTTATTATTATTATTATCATTATTATGTGCATGAACCTTTCACTCTCTACAAGTCATACCCGAATTAGCCAATCTTGACCACATATAGGAACTAGTAGCCAACATATAATTCTCAACAGATAATTATTTAAATGGTTAAAATCTCAAATCACTGTAAAATTATGTGAATTTAAAATCTTAAACGAAATTGAAAATTTTATTTTAAACGGATACAGTATAATTTATTTAAATTCCAACTAAAAAATCAATAATATATACAAATGCATTCTTCAATTGCTTGCTTAATAAAAAAAAATTAATTAAGGCCATAATGGTCTATACAAAATCTCTAATTTAAAAAAAAAAAAAAAGGCCAACAATAAATTAGTGGAACATATTCTTCAGCCTAGAAATAAAAAGTCGTAAAAAATCATCTGAGAATAAAGAATAAAATGGATTAAATTTATCAGCAATCACTCAGATGTCGGGAGCTGCATGCAATCGCTGATCCAAGACTGAGAATTAGCTAGCCAATTAGCTCAAGCAGTTGAACAGCCTTCTGCTGACCTAAGTCTAAAAGTGGTCATAGATTCCGCACAGTATGGCCTCTGACAGATGCTGAGGATCCCCAGATAATAGATGCAAAAGCACTCCAGCTGCAATTTCTCTACTCAATCCATTCTTAACTAACTCCACGAAAATTGGCGACGTATCCAAAATTCCAATTATTTTTCTAGCATCATGATGTCTAGCTAATATCGCCAAGATTGCCAATGCCTCGTCAACCATGCCACTATCAGGCTCTGTCAGCATTATCATCAGTATATGAACTGCTCCGGCCTCCACTGCCCTTTTCTTAGTCCCAGGATATAAGCACAAATTGAAAAGAGCCGCTGCAACATCAACCTTCCCTCTTCGCCTACCTTCAACCAATAGGGCTACTAGAGCTGGTATTATACCTGATATACCAATTATCTCTTTGTAGTCATCCACAGAAGACAGGCTAAAAAAAGATTGCTGTATTCTCTCTTGCTTCCATATTTCCATATTTTAGCACATGAGGATACCAGGAATAGCCCCCGAAGCAACGATAATTGCTTTGTTGTTTTCAAGAATACATAGATTTAAAAGAGCAGTAACAGCATGTTCTTGAGTGAGATTGTCATTGGCAGTGAGGGGTTCAGTAAGGAGGGGAATAGCTCCAGCTTCATCAATACGCACACGGCTTTCACTGCTGTGCTTAGCAAGGCGACGAATCTCACCTGAAACCAAGTCAAGGACACAATTTTTATAATTTTTTTTTGGCAAACAACTTGAAAAAGCTATCTAGCAAGTTATAATAAAAAACAAAGTAAGTTTATAATTAAATCAGACTAACCTGCAGCAGATCGTTGGGTTTCTATGTTATTGGAAATGAGCTGGTGGAAAAGAGGTTCAAGTTCCACTCTAGCAAAGCAGGTAGTGGAGACTGTCTTGCATAGACGTAAACTGCCAAATCTTGTAGGGGGTTCCATACCATTAACCACACATCAAATGGAAATTAAATTACTCAAGGCATGGCTTGGAATGTGAGCAGTGCTAGTTAGGATCTGTTGCGTCTTTGGACATGTTCCATGCCCCCCTATCAAGCCGTTTCTTAATACAAGCCCGTTCATAGGTCTATAAAACAAAAGTAGAATAGTGAGTGATGTAGCAGCAAAAGAGAAATTTAAAGGACAAAAATCTATATTGTACACATACCTGGCCTGTTGAAATGATTACAGGATCTCTCATCAAATCCAGTGATATTGGGCAACGGAAATCTTCTGATATGAAATGTGAATCGGAAGAATGATTGGATTCGTATCAATTGAGCTTTGCACGTAATCTCCGAAGAATAATTGGTTTAGTATCTACCTCATTAGTCTGGTTATTAATGCCCAACAAATCCTGCAAATTGAATTTGCGCAAGCTCAACCTGTCAAAAATTATAACAACATAAATAAGACAAGGAAAAAAAAAAGAAAGACAAAATTGACAAAAGTGCATTACTAATTAACATATATTGTAAGGTTTCAATTTGAAATTTTAATTGGCACCAAATTTATCAAAACGTTGCCGTTTATCTACGCATCTAATTTTGAAATTTCAAATTCAATAAGCTCGCTCTCTGTGCATCTCACCGCCTCCCTCTACTGTTCTGCATCCTCTCTAACAGATCCACTTAAATACAACAATTTCCACATCTTTCCCTACTTTAGCATCCAAAAACTAACCTAATGACCTCATCTATATCTCACTCTCACTCAGTCGATGACAAAGACCTCGACGACGCCGCGTTATGGGCTGTAATCGACTCCGCCGAGGCCTCTCACTCCTCCTCTAAATCCCGCAAGCCTCTAGCTCTCAAATACCCCAATTTCCGTTCTCCACCAACACCAGTCTCCGACTTCTCTCCTCCTGCAAAACTCCCTCAACACTCTAAACGTCAATTTATTAGCGATTCTCCCATTTTGGATCCCTATCGGCGGCCTCACAAAATCGTGAGAACTTGTGCTTCCGAGGTCAGTGAAAGCACTAGCCCACTAGCTATGGTCAGGACGCCTATCACTAAAACGGCAGCGTATTCATCTCCCGAGGCTTACTTATCACCACAAATTGGGAGGTTTTGTCCGAATGAATTCAACGATGGAGGATCAGTAGTTTCTCCAGGAAGTTATGGGCAGAGGGAAGAGAAGGATGTCATGAGGCATTGCTTGAATGGGAGGTTTCCTTCGGTTTCACTTTTTAAGGATTATCAGAATGCGGCCATGGCGGTAATTGTTTCTAACCACTTGATCTAGCTGCTCAAATTTTTTTTTTTCTACTTTGTATTGTTTAGAAAAAGTTATCAGGTCGAAACCAGCATGATAGGACATGAATCATGGTTTAGAAATTAAGAATCGTGTGCATAGTTATTTATAATTTAAGCAACAATAATTTAACTAAATTGCATTGCACATCTTGAAATTAGCTATCTATGTGATTACAGAAAGCTTCATAAGCTTATTGGAGAGGGAGCTCTTTGATTATCTTTACTTAAAGGAACATATTTTACCCTCTAAGGTTGCTTTTAATGAACCTGAAAAGAGATATCTTAGGTGTAAATTAGCAGGATTCATGGAATAGTGTGGTATATGAAATTGCGAGCAAGCGTCCTTGGAGCATTGATGTTGCACATTGATAACAAATGCAATTGCTACGAAGTTTGAAATTTTAATCCAATTTTGATCTGTAATTTAGATATACAAAGAAGTTAAGTTATCAATTATTTCAAGAAGGATGCTGCTCTGCACACATTAAGCACTATAGCAAAGAGCAGAGTACCTGGATTAATGTTTCTGTTAGCTATTGTGGCTGATGGCTAGTCATTGAACTCTCAAACACTAGTATCTAGAAATTCCAAATTTTTTACTATTTCATTTATAATCATAAACCATTAACAGCCCAAACAAGAGATTGGGTATTTTAAATAATTTATTCTTCGTTTTCCTTTTTGTTCAATAAAAATTTTAATATTGCTGATAATCTGTCCTGCAATGCAATAATATACATATTTGCTCACAAAATTTGATCGCTATATGATATCAAATATGTTGTGTTCTAGGCTTGTAGCATCTCCAAATGCTTATAGATTCTTTTATATGTACCTGGAAGACTTGGATCTTTATCTTACAATATTTTTCTTCTTTGTCATGGCTTTGATTTAGAGTGGAAACTAATAATCCATATAGCCCACCCCAATTAATTTTGGGATCAAGGCTGAGTTGAATTGAGTTGTCATGGCTTTGATTTATTAGACACTTTGTTTGTGTCATTTGATGAACAGATTCTGGAGGAATCTGATTACACTATGATTTCTGGGCACCCTTTCATTAAAAAGTCAGGTAACGAATTATGGTCATCCTCTACTTTTTTTTTTTTTTTTCAAATTTCATAAAATGATTGATGGGTATGTGTATGTACGTAGGTTGGAGGAAGATATCATTTTACTTCAATCTCTCTTATGAAATTAAAGATAAGACCATTGAATTTGATGAAAATCGAAATGTTCAGCGTGCTGAATTTGTTGTTCGGGCATATATGCAGTATGTTCTTTTTGTCTCCTTTACCTTCTGGAAGAAAGCGTATGATATAGTACAATAAATTGGTTAAACATATTTTTTCCTTATTTTTGTGATTTTTTATTTTGCTTAATGTTTCATTTGTAATTAGGGGTGGTAGGTTTTCTGATGGATGGGGCTCATGTGAGCGGCGTGAAAAGAGATTCTTAAAACCAAATCATGATATCCCTAGCACAGCTGAAACCAGAGCAAAAAATAAAGCTTGCCAGGTATTTCTGTCTCTCCTGATTGGTTCGTTTCAAATTTTGGTTTGGTATTCTGTGAATGACAAATCATGTTGCTACATTCTACCTCTTCTTACATACAAATATGCAACAATAGACCTGGTCATGTCATCTCATTTACTGCGATTCTTGTAACCAATTCATTCCATACTAAAACTTGCTATTGTATCTCATTAAATATTAATTATGCAATTTAGTATATGTTAGAGCCTCAATATCACAAAATCAAATATAGTAAATAAACCATAGGATAAGAAGTAGAACATACAAGACAAATTGCATAGCTGAAATGTATTTGGAGGTGCTAGGAAGTATGTGATGTCTGTTTTTAATGTGTTTCGGCTTTATTTGCACTTGCACATACTTCGCTTGAATTAATCATAGTTTAGTTAAGAGCGCTGAAATTGTGTGCTGTCTGCTCTATGTGATTTCTAGCTCTACCTGCTATATTTGATTTTCTGAATTAACTTACTGGAAATAGTTATCCAATTAGTATATTCTTGTTTGAACTGTGTATTATATACATTAATTGAGAATCAGAAACATGGTGTATGAATTATGGTTCATGATCCTCACATGTATTGCTGTAATTCCAATTCCTAGTCTTGTTCATGTTGGTCCCTTTTATACTTTTTTAAAAAATTCTATACAAATTGGATCTTTCATGAATAACTGCATGCTCTATGCTCGAAAAGCCACCTGTAAATGAAACATTATTGAATATGGTGCCCATTTTTGGTGCTGAAACTGCAAATCTGCTTTTACACATTGGCAGGACCTACTTGGAATTGGAGAATATCGGCCTGGTGTGAGCCAATTTCATCAATAAATAGTCACACATTGTACAACTAAGCAAATACTAATCCATTAAATTTTGTTAAGGATTGTAAACTCTGGTACATTTTTATCTGATATAGGTAAGTAAAAGAAAAATGAAGAGAATAATTGCTTTTGGGTTTTGAGCCCTCACTATATTGCTCCTTGCAATATTCAGTGTCATTAACACAATTGTTAATTTTAGGTCATAAGATAAGTTTTAACTTTTTCCTCTTTGGGTATGAATAATGAAATGTGCAATCCTAACCCTACTCTTTCTCCTTATGCCTCACCTTATGCCTCACTTTTCTTTTTTTATATTAGACTACAACTGAAGTTGGAACTCATAATTTATAACTCTTAAAATAATTTTAATATCATCGTTGTTAACTTTTTTTTATTAAATATATTGACAAATTAGAAAATAAACTGTTATTGGTCCAACTTTTCTAGTAAATGTGGGGGATGGAAGTAGTGTTGATGCTGGTGGATGCTAGGACTAGGTTGTAACAGCCTTAACATTGCTCCTTAAAACAGGCAACCATTGATATTCACCAAAATATAACATTTTCCTTTTGTTTATTTTTAAAGTCTTCTGGTATATGATATCTCCTGCTTGCTATTATTAAAGTTGTGTACGAGGGCAAAGGAGTGGGTGCCTTTTTCAGAAATGGCTTCCACACCAACTGAATGGATGCAGGCGGGCAAAATAATAATAATAATAATAATAAGGCGAAACGCTTGGAGCTCCTAAATTTATTATCTACAGTTGAGACTTTCAATTTTTACTTTTATACACATAAAAGATCATTTTGTGGTGTTTAGTAAAATTTTGATAGAGTTGGTAGTTTTTTTTATTTCTAATTAGTATTATAGTGTTTGGTTATTGATAGTTGTTAACTGTTCGGTAGCTGTTAGATAATGAAAAAGAAATTATTTATAAAAGTTTCAATTTAAATTTTTTTAAAAAAAATTTATGCTTTTTGAAGTAAAAAAATTAAATTATTCTTTAAAAATAATATTTAAATAAAAAAGTAAATATAAATATTTATCTCATTCAACATATTAATAATTAACAGTAAATAATAATTTTATTAAATACTTGTAATAATGAGTTATTAGATAACAAGCATTAGTTACTAACTAACAATTATAAATATCAATTAATAGTTATTATAAATAATTAAATTAAACAAGGCCTTTATGTCTGTTAGAGAGATCTTGAAATATGTGATGAAATAGTGTGAGGACTGTTGCAAGACATGACTAGGATTAATAATGCTAACTAAACATCTAGGATTAATAATGCTAACTAAACATTTCAGACGATTAGGATTAGGGATGACAATTATATCAGATTTATTGGATATTCGTCCCGTCCGACTCAAATGGAACGGATAATATCTGCCCCATTTAATAAATGAGAAGGGGTGATTTTTTTTTTTTTTTTTAACTCGTGGTAGGTTCAGGTTGGATAGGGTAATGGTAATATCTGATACAATTATATATATTATATATTTTAATATTTTATTTATATATTTTTTAATTTATAATTATTTTTTATAAGAAATGTAAATTATATTATATAAATATTTAAAAAAAATACATAAATAAATATATAAATACATTTTTAAAGAAAAAATAAAAATAAAATAGATATATAAACATATATATTTAATCCGATCCAATTCGATTCAAAACGAGACGAGTGACAGAGTGGGTATTTTATTCTTAAATGGATCGAGTTTAAATTTTGAAAATTCGATTCAAGCCAGACTAGTTATTACCCTTAATTAAAATTAATAAGATTGACTAAGTATTTTATCCTTAATTAAAATTAATAAGATTGACTAAGTATTTTAATAGTTTAGTTGGCCTTATTAATAATAGTCACGCCTTACAATAATTCTCAAGTTTTTGTAACGTACGTGTTGCTCAATTTCTCTAACTAACATGAAAAATTATTTAACATATATAAAATAAAAGTTAGATGGCATAATATAGACAAATAAATTTTTAAATCTCAATAGATAAATTAGGAAAAATTAAGAAATCTCAAGATTAATAATTTGGATTCAGAGTGGATGAAATTATGAAATGTCAAGTATAGTTTTACCAATTTGAAGGTCCTGAAAGCATCAACGAAAAAGATTAAATAAAAGATGTTAGATGATGGAAATATTCTATTCAAAGACTAAAATGTAATGATTCAAAAATTAAATTTTCATGAATATTTTGTAATTTTATAATAAGAATTGAAGTATAGAAGTGTTATCAAATTTTAGGAAAAAAAAAAGAGTTAAACTTTGAATGCTAAAAAAATAAAGTTATATATATATATTGTAATAAAATTTCAGAAATTCCATGATAAGTTTTATTTTAGCGTAATAGATCGATGTTGTGCGACTACAAGTTTTAATTCAAAATTTAAATAAATGAATAATAAAAAAGAAAAAGGATATTTTGGTCATATAATAAGCAAAAGCGAGCAGACTGTAACCCGGTACCGTCAACTATGTTTAATGTCTTCCTGTGTACAAAAAAAAAAAAAGTTATTCTGTTTCCTCTTCTTCCACTGTCTATTCTGTCTGCAATCTACTCTCTCTCTCTCTCTGCTTGGCAGCACCATGTGAGAAGACTGAAGAGCACATTTTTTATTATTTTACTGATTCTTTTTGTTCAATTAGAGTATTGAAGTATATATGTTTAGATCCCTCTTTCTTAGTACATTAATCAACAATCCCAGTGGACATTCACATACACAACACTGACTACTGACTAGCAGCCTCATGGCTCTGCAGGTAATGTTTTTGTTAAAAAGACTTGACTATTTTTTTTTTTTTTTATCATAATACATTTTCCGAATCTGTGATTTTTTTTTTGTGAACCTAACAAACTGTTTAATCTTTTTGCAATTGAATTTCAGGAAGATGGGTGGCCTCTCGGTTTAAGACTAGTTAATGCAAGAGTTGGATTAGTCAGAAATCCAGATTTTAATGGATCAATTTCATTTAGTACTCTGCTTACTGGTTCTTCTACTTCCTCCGCTGATTCTACTGCAGATCTTGATACGGAGGTCATTCTATTTTCTGTCTTTTCTTTGATTACCAAGAGTATGAAGGGCTATTTGTATTGATAATCACCACATCTATTTTGTTTTCTTACTAATGGCTACTGCATTTGTATGTGTTATTATTTTCTGGGTTTAAACCACTTTGTTCTTATCATAGTGTCCATTATGATAGTATCTGACTCTGCATTTTGTTCCCATTGCTCCTGTGAACTGTTCTTCTCTTACTTTTTATTAGAATATAGGCATAAGCTATAAATTAAACGACAAAGATTAGGCAGATGCCCATTGCAAAACTTGAAATGGGGTCCTTAGCCAGGCCTAAAAAATCATGAGAACTGTTGAATTTAGGTTCCCTTTGAAAAAAAAAATGCCAATATTTCAATTCAATACAATTCTATGATAGAATGGAATTTAATTCTTTTATAAGAATTATTCTAAATATTAATAATACTTTCAATTTATTTTATTTCTTTAACTACTCTTATTTATTTAAAAACAACTAACACAATTAGAAGTCTATGAGGCTAGGATATATAAATTATAGAAGTACTTGTTTAATTTGATTATGGATTCAATTTAATTAAAGTGAGTTTTTGCAAAATCATATTCAAGATGACATGAATTTTTATATAATTTATAATCATTTATTTTCTAAATTGAAAAATAAAAAAAGAAATTTATCAATTATATAATTCTCAATCATGAGAATTGACAGTTTGAATTCTATTAAATTGAATTTTTGTAGAATTTAGATTTCCAAATGGGGTTTAAAGCCCTAGAAAGATTTTCTTGTCTTATTGCAATGAGGTGGTAATTGGTATCAGAGAATAATTTTTGCAGCACCATACTAAGTCTTCCATTGTAGTCTGAGTCTTCCATTGTATTCTGTTCAAGGGTTTTGATAGTTTTTTAGCCTTTGCTTCTTATTTTTTTTAACTATGGATCATTATATGGAGCTGTTTATATATATAATAAGCACTGGCAAGCTATCATCTGTCCTCTGTCTGAAATGTGCATCAAATTTTCAATATACATGCAATAGAACAGTTTTTTTTTTGCTGTGATGAATTTCAGTCTATTGGATCTTTCTTCCATGATAAGAGCATCACACTTGGGAGCCTCATTGGAGTTTCTAGCATTCTAGAGCTCTCACAAAGATCAACTAGGAGAAGAGCAGCAGAAACCTTAAGAGACCAAAAGAATTGCAAGTCAAAAACTTGGTTGTTCTCTCTATGCTCAAAATTGGGCAGTGATGCTGTAAACACTAGTAACACTCCCCTTGGTCACTTTCTTGAAGCAGAGAGAAGAGCAGCCAACTTCCACAGAAGGAATAGCTCAATATTATATGGACCTAATGATTTCTCTGCAGTTCTACCCAATTCCCTTTTCGTCGAAGATCAGATTGCTTCCCAGTCAAATGCTGCATTGAGGACAGGTGAAGGGAGAATATCTAACACAGAAGCTCCATTATTTTTTTCATGTTTGTGTGGACAACTCGTTGAATGATCAACTGCTTGTTGAGCATTCTTTGTATTTCTTTATGTTGAAGATCAACTTTGATTTCTTTTTTAGTTTTCACTATTATTATTATTATTTTTTTTTATCATGTTGACTTAAATTCATATAATTATAAATAATTATATTATAGATAAGGTGATGTGTTTGACCAGGGCCTCAACCTATCTGATCCTTGAGTTGAGGTGGTTCTTCTTGGGCCCTACTAAACCCAAACTCTTTTTTGTTTTAAACTTACTGAGCCCATGCTTGCTTGAGCCTTCTAAATATATATATGGGATTTTTTCAAAAATATAAAAAAAAAAAAAAATATTTCATTTTCACTATTAGAATTTTTTTTTTCAAAAATATTATATACTTAAAAATATTTTTTAAAAAATAAGACATATACCAAATATATATCAAAAATATACTACACATATATTAAAAAACAATAAAAAAAATAACCATAAAATTAAAAAAAAAAAGTGAAAAAATAATATATTTATGTTATATACTAAAAAACAGTAAAAAAAAAAAAAGCAACCGAAAAAAAAGGTATATATATATATATATATATATGCACGTATGTGTGTTTAAACGGGAAAGAAAAGATACAAAACTGAATTTTTTATTTTTCAGGCTGAAATTTAGTTTTGTTTTTTTACTATAAAAAAATTTTATTATTTTTAAATTTATAAAAAATATTATACAAAAAATAAGAGTTCCAAAATAAATAAAAAATTCCTCTTTTGAGATAAAATAAAATGAAATATATAAATTAATTAAGGACTTTTTTCCTTTCATGTAATCAAATTGTAGATCAAATTAAAAAATAAATAAATATTTTTTAATGAAATTTTTATCAATGACTTTTTTTGAGAAATTCTTATTAGAAACTTGTTCGCCATCTGACATATTGACTAAGCAACACGACCAAAAAAAAAAGGCTAGAAAATCTATTGTTCATTCAAGTTAGCGACGAATAACTTGCCTCGCGAGAAATCTTGTCATGAATAAAATTAGCGACGAATTATGTAGTCGTCGCTATTTTCCAATGGATTATCTTTGTAGTGATATTAACATAGCCGTTGCCAATTTTGTCAGAAAAATAAAAAAAAAATACTATAAAATAAGCGATGGAAAAATTACAATTTTTTTCAAAAATAATTTTTATAGTATTATTTATTTAGTCTAATTATCTGTATTATAATAATTATTATTATTTAAATAATTCTATTAAATCAATAATTTAAATTAAATTTATTTTAAATCATACTAAATAGAATAAACAAAAAGTAAATACTTAGCATTCTAAATATTTGAGACATCTAGGCATTGATAATGACATTTAGTTAATTATATATATATATATAATTCCAACTATTAGTTCTGAAGAATCAAATTGATGTTAGAAACAAACAAATAACAACAACAAAATCAATTAGCCAAAAAAAATTCAGAAAACAAAGGAGCAAATCTACATCAATAATAGTAATTTATTTAACTAAGAATTTTTGTTTCTGTCCTTTGCACTCATAAATATATTCATCCATTCAAAATAGTATAGAAATAATATTGTGTAAATATTCTCTAAAATTAATTAAAATGTAGACAAGTTATTCACTCATGATTCTTCAATCTTTTCAACTTACTTGTCTGTTCCAATTATGTCTTCCAGATATTCAAGAAAACCTTCATCAAGGAATCCTTGAGCTTTATGGAAATGCAACCCTGGTAATTACAAAATCACTTCCTGTAACAGTTTCATAGTGGAATTGTAGATATAAGCTCAGGAACCTTGTTAAGTCTCATTTGCATATCCATAGAACATAATTAGGCACAAAAAATGAAATTATATTATTAAAATTTAATTTAAAACCTTCATTAATATACCAATTCATTGTGATTGTCTCTTTTATATATGTTATTACTTTGATCTTATAGCTAAAAGTATTAAAAATTAAAAAAGATTAGCATGACAGCTTAATCATCTATATAAAATGTTTATACTTTCACGTTGATGTCTTTATACTTTCATTTTCTCTTTTATATATTATATAGGTTACAGATAATCAATTACCATTTATATAATAATAATAAAAAAAAAGTTTGAAAACCGATTTTGATATTGATACAAACTAATCAAACAAATAAATCATTTATTATTATTAATTGATTTAATTAGTACATATTCTTAGGACTATTGAATAACTCTTGATAATATCATACTTTTTTTAAATATTTTTATTAGTGTATACATCAATTTAACGAGATAAGATAAAAATATATAGAGTAAAATATAATATAAGTGTCTTTTTACTTGAAAAAATTAGACCAAAAATTTTATTAATTGAAATATCTCTATCACTTATTATTTTTTTTTTTTGTATAAGATAAATTTATATATTCAAAATTTTTCATAAAAAATTAAATTGATAATATCATATTTATTTTGTTTTTGTAATAGAAAACGACCTTGAAAATATCATAATTAAACTGGTTTGTCTTATAAATTTACTAATTTCACCTTGCCATCAAAACGTCGAACATGCTTTGAATGCCCTTTTTGGTCAATTGCAAGTCTTTATATAAGTGAGTCTCCTTGTTTTATAAAATTTTCATCATCCAATTCCTCTTATTGATTAAATATCATTTTAAGCATGATCGAGTTCAATAAAATTTATTTAACAGTGTTTTGCTTTCTTCTAATTCCTGTACTTGTTCTTGGAGAATGTACATGTGAAACTGAAGGAGAACCCAGCAACAAATTTAAGACTCTTAAATACAAAATTTCAGCCATAGCTGCAATTCTTGTTGCTGGTGCAATCGGAGTTTGTCTTCCGATGCTTGAAAGATACATCCCAACTCTACATCCTGAAAAAGATACATTCTTTATAATAAAATCTTTTGCCGCTGGTGTAATTTTGTCAACTGGATTTATTCATATACTTCCTCATGCTTTTGACAGCTTGACATCTCCATGTCTGAATGAAAGTCCATGGGGGAAGTTTCCGTTTACTGGTTTTGTGGCCATGATGGCTGCGATTGGGACTTTGATGATTGATGCTTTTGCTACTTCTTATTATAGCAAGTCTCATTTCAGTACAGGACAATCTGTAAGGGCAGATGAGGAAACAGTTGAAAAGAAAAATGAAGGCCATGTTCATCGTCATGCAACTCATGGCCATTCCCAAGGTATGATTTTGGTTGAGGATTCTATTCCATCTGAGCTCCTTCGCCATCGTGTTATTTCGCAGGTGATTGTGATTGATTAGCTCTTTTATTTTCAATATTTTATGAATTTTTTTGCTTTATATTTTCTTGATGATCAAAGAACTATTGAAAAAAAAAACATTTATTATAGCATCCATATATATTTTTTCCATTAAATTTATAATTTAATGATTAAATGTGTACCTTATTATGATACCAATATTGATAATATAGTTTAATTTAAATAAAGTTTTAAAATATGATTGCTAACATATAGTAGCTTCATGTACATTTATTGTAGGTTTTGGAGTTGGGAATTGTGGTACACTCTGTAATAATAGGAATTTCTTTAGGTGCTTCTGAAAATACAAAGACAATTAGACCTCTCATTGCTGCTTTAAGCTTTCATCAATTCTTTGAAGGCATCGGACTTGGTGGATGTATTTGTCAGGTAATATATATTATTTCTAATTTTTTTTTACTAGCTCTATGACCTTTTCAATAGACATTTTCTCAAACACATAAGATTTTTTTATAAGTTGATCCACACTTCAATTCCACCATATAAATACTTTAAAATTTAATTAATTATAATAAATTAAAGTTTAATTTCTTTATACAAAGAAAATTCAGTAAATTTTGTTATTCAGTAAATTTTGTTACATACATTATATAATTATTTTGTTATATAAAAAATAATTTATTTATTTTATTTGAATTTTTGCAGGCGAAATTTAAGATACGAGTAGTAACGATTATGTCAATTTTTTTCTCACTTACAACACCAGTTGGAATTGCAATTGGTATTGGTATATCTAATGCGTATGATGAGAACAGTCCCACTGCCTTGATTGTTGAAGGAATTTTTAATTCAGCCTCAGCTGGAATTTTAATATATATGGCATTAGTTGATCTTCTGGCAGCTGATTTTATGAATCCAAAAGTACAAGCCAATGGAAGACTTCAAATTGCAGTTTATATTTTTCTTCTTTTTGGAGCTGGTTGTATGTCTTTTTTAGCCAAATGGGCTTAAACTCTCCACTATATCTTCTTAAATTATTCAACAATATTTCATGTATATGCAATTTTGGTTACTTTTCTTTGGAATTTTACTCTTTATTTATTGATTTAGGAAGAAATATGTTATTGGCTTCTTGTTTATAATTATTTTAATATATCAGAAGGTAAAATACATTGGAGCTGCCAAATGTTCAAATCGCTAACATCCTACATTTTAAAGCAAACAATTAATTAGTAACTTTGTTTTAGTATAATAGAGGAACTGAACTTAAATATGTTTTCAATTTAAATTTACTAGCTAACTTATATCAGGATATATATATATATATATATATATATATATATTGACCTATGGTATTTGATAGTCTAATTTAGTATTTAAAATTAAAATAACTAATTTTTTTATTTAAATTATTTGATAATGTTTATCTATATACATATCACTTCAAAAATTTCAATTAAAACATCTCTTAATTTATTATATATAATTATATCTATATTTTTTATTCATTTTAAATTAAACAAAGAGAAATAATTCTAATAATTTTCTCCGTAAATATGAAAATTCTCACTATCCATATTGATTAACGAAAATTTAAAACCTTTATATGTTCTAAAAGTATGAGAAAACCAATCATATTGGACTCAATAACTATAATTGAATATTTGATTAATTATCTTATCCTAAAACAAGTATAAAAATTAGCTATTAGTTAATTTAGTTGATTTTCTTATTAGCATTGACCCATAAAAGTATAATTTCTAGTTTCACCTCTACCCCCCATCCCCAATACACTGTATTAGGACATAATTTATGACTATCAATAAAAATGTAAGTAATTTACAAAAGTTCCGATGAACGTTGGCATACACAATGCACAGAACCGCTCCTGTTGTTTGTGAAATGATTTCACATACAACAAGGCTCAATATTCTCCAACTAAAATTTCTGCCAGGCACAAATCATATGATGTTTTGAGTTCACATGACTAGAAAAACCCATCTTATATATGCTTCTTTTTTCATTAAATAAAAAAAAAAAAAGCATATGCAAATTTCTCAAAACAGGTTGGTTTGGCGGCCAATCCTACGAGGTAACCCAAAATTTTGATATGCTCTAATTTCTCCTCCCAAAGTTGCTGTAACAATTACCATCCCCCAAGCTGTTGCTTGCACAGTATTACTTCCATGGCTACTACCATCAAACCATGACCAAGAGGAAGACCAAGAAGAAGATGGAGTTGGAGCAGCTAAACTAGCAGATGAATCACCATACCTGATTGAGGAAGAAAATGATGAACTGAACGAGTTCCCATTGCCAGAATCTGACTGCGAAATTGCTGACGGGTCTTCTTCAGAAGACGGAGCACTTTCTACATTATTATTGTTTCCTTTATTGTTATTGTTTTTCTTTGGAAGTGGTGGCAATTGTTTTTTATTGTTGGTAGCCGGACAAGCAGCAGAACAATTATCTTCTTTAGTGGGTGAATCGCCTGCAGAAGATGGGAAATTTCTCTTACTACTTACAGATCCATCATCTTTTGTTGGCGAACCACAGGAGGAAAGTGGTGCTGATGAAATGGAGGGACGTTTTGAGTGCCCTTTCGAATTGACCTGCACAGGTGGGGGATCACCTGTCACAGTACCAGGCCATGGGATTGCTAATGATACTTCTCTGCACTGAAAGCTTTCGTGAGATCGAGAATTTATTAAGCTTTTTCCTTTCCCACTCCCTGCTCGTTCGTTACGCTTCCATACAAATACGTGAGAATCTTCACTTGCACATATTACATATCTTCCATCTATACTGAATGATGCTGACATTTGGCTGCTGAGATTTCTAAAACCTGTCAACCAACAATATAGTCCATTATTATGATTGGGCTCAAACATGCATGTGCAGCCATTGCCCACTGGGGTATTAGTCCAACAGCCGAATGTCTGTCTCATGATATAGAAAGTCATTATGAACGATTTTTGGGGGTTACCTCTGAATTTATGAATAATGTCTGAACCTTCTAAAATCCGAATTCGAGAATCAGCGGAAGAAACAAGTACTTCAGATGGATTGCCTGGGGAAAACTATATGGATATAAACTTAGTCATTTGGCATGCAGACAGAGTAATACAACTAATGAAAATCATCGAAAGGAATGTGAAAGATTACTTGGAAACCAGTGATCTTTTTTGGTCGCTTCTTGTTTTGTAAATCAATCTGCTCCGCTTGACTCAGTTTGCAATCTGGTTCGTGGAATTAATAACATAAAAAATTTTCTGCTTAGAATCAGGCATTGTAAGATGTAAATAAATAAGCAAGCAAATTCATACCCTCAACGTTGTACATACGACAATTCCCTTTATATGAACCAATGAGTGCTCCCTTCAATTATCACAACATAAAAGTTAAAACCATCAAAGAAAGCGATTAATTTTATTCACATAGCAGAACCAAATTTTTGTAGATAAAATTGATGAAATGTGCAAAAGATTGAGCGTTTTGATGCAAAATCTGGACTACAAAATGAACATTTCTAGACCTGGCCATCAGGAGTGTAGCAGACAGCTGTGACAATTTCATGAAGATCAGTCCAATCCACAAGCTGCCGATCAGGTATGTACCAAATTCGAACCTTGTTATCAAGTGAACCACTTATGAAATAGTTGTCATTCATGGGATTGAAGTGAATGCAAGTTACTGCAACCAAAACCAACAATCAAGAGCCCATGTATGCGACAGACAGCAAGCCTCTGGAGAGAAAATGAGCAAGTATTGGGACATAATTACCATAGTCATTGTGAGCAAACAACTTTAGACAGCTCTTGGTCTCCATGTCCCACAACCTAACAGTTTTGTCCATTGAGGATGAAAGCAATAACTGCAAATCCATAAAATTTCTCTCAGGTTAAATCTACTCTATATATTATTATGCAGGTAATCATTTTTACCCTTTACATGATTAATGTAACTTTATTGGTTTGGGCCACTTCTAAAATTTTAAAAAGCCTTTACAACATTATCAAGTACTATGAATATTGCTACTCTATGAATATTGATTAGTAGCAAAGGATAGAGAGATTATAACCTGAGATCTGGACCAGGACAAGTCCAGAACATCATCAAGATGACCGGTGAAAGAGCAGATCGGTTTCTCCGAAAGAGAAAACACAGATTCCGGCACATGAACATATTCCGGAATGGGATTACTTTTCCTGATAGATGAACCCTTCTTCTTCTTTTTGAACTTTTCTGAAGGCATTGTTGGGACATCTCCTAGGCCCGGTGTGGATGAGAAAGGATGAAGCGAAGTCAAACTCCCTTCATTCAAAGACATAATTTCACATTCTTGCACTTCCCATACATGAATAGTCCTATCTTCACCTCCACTAGCAAGAAATCTTGTATCAGGACTAAACCTCATTGTCCATATTGAACCTTGATGAGCCTGAATCTCTTGACACAAATGCAAAGCACTTAGCTCCTTATGAGATTTCGCCGTTTGCCTAACCTTCATCCATCCTGAAGAAGAAGATGAAGAATTCTTGGCAACTCCTGCTCCTGCTGCTGCTAGTAGTCCTCCTCCTAATACTCCTCCACAGGCTGTTGGAGAATTATGATCTTTATCAGCACCTCTCAATCCAGTTATAGACATAGAATGAGCCACGCCTTTAATGTTCTTCAAAAATGCTGCACCTCTTCTTTTGCTGATCCTCAAACTTTTGGATAGATATGAATTAGCAGTAATTTTTCTATCATCATCGCCATCCTTGCCAACATGTTCTCTTCTCATTAGCTCTTTAACAACAGGAGAATGCCCAACGCACTTTTCGAATTCCTCCATTTTCAATTGCTTCCCTGTCTGAAGATCTCTGACTCTGTTCCACATCCCATCTTGATCATACTCGTTAACAGCAAATTCTTTACCTGTATCCAAATTCTTAATCAAGAAGAAAGCACCGAACCTGTAATCCGATAGCATCGGAGTTAAGCCACCGTTGGGGCCGACTGACCGGACGCTACCTCCTCCATCCTTGGGTGAAGCCCTGGCAAAATCCTTATAAGGATAAATTCGAGCACTTGACACAATTACCATTGATGATGTTCTTGTCAAATGCTGTTTGGAGAGAGTTCCGAGTAATTCTTGTTTTCTATTTTTGTCTACAGACAAGGAATTGATGTCATTGCCAGACCTGGAACGGACCAGGACAAGAGGAATTCGAGCCGGTGAAGCCTCGGGTTTCACATCTCCGCCTGGATCGGTGGTAACTTGAGGGGAAACTTGTACATTTTCTATTTTAACAGAAACAGCTCGGGTCAAATCTTTACTAGCAATTCTAAGAAGTTCTTTGTCAGCTGATAAGCCCATGCCCTGAAGAAGACGTTTACGGCGTTCTTTAATAGATCCAGGGGCTGCCATCCAGATATTGTAGTCCGGTGATATTGCAGCTGCGGCGGAGGCCATGGAAGCAACGGTTGAGTAATTTCGGTATTCAGTGGTGGAAAGAGAAGAGGTAAAGGACATGCGAGGGTCTTCGAACTCGTCATCGTCATCGGAGCCAGAGGAGCCGAGGTCGGCAGGAACGGCGGAGGATAGACGATCATGAGTTTCGAAAAAAGGGTCATCGTCGTTGTCGCTGAGAGCGTCCCAATTCATGGTAAAAGTTTTCTTTCGCTCCATTTTTTCCATTTTGGCGCATCAAATCTGTGGTGGGACCAGAGCAGAATAGAAAAGGAAAAAAAAAAAAAAAAAATCAATGCAAAAATTGGAATATAATGGAAGAGAGGATCCGTCGCAACCGTTACGGCTTTCCTTTAATTTAATTTAAACAAAGGAAAAAGAAATGTCGTCAAGTCGTTAAGCAATTGGATTATTATAGTTTTGCATTTGCATCACTAATTAATTAGTGATGTTCATGTTTATATATACAAAATTCCTTTTTGTTCTGTCGTGCATGCACCCACTTTCTTGAGTTTGGAGGACAATTGTTCTCTTCAATATTATTTTGTATTATGCAATTACTGACCATTGTATATCTATTCTTATTACATTGAGTTTACAACTTATTTTTTTAAATTATTTATAGATCACGTATTAAACTTAATTTATTTAAAAAATTTCATCATTAAGTACATCGTGCAAGTGCATTTTAAACAGTCCTAAGCACACTGATGACCCTTCAATGTTCAATATATTGCATATAATAGACACCCAGAGCCCATTACATAACAGTAAATTTTGCAAGAAGAAATACAAATGGGCCTAGCCTATATCAACCCAATGAATCAGTGACATTGGACTATGATTCATACTGAATTTCTAAATTCTAGTGTCATACTAAATTAAATGTTTGGTAATTTGCCAAAAGATTCTTGGTACTAGTGTAAAAATACTATCAATATGATTATCACACATAATAATACCAATAAAAAAATAATTTACCCAAAAAAATAAATAAATCATAATCACTTTATGCAAATTAAAAATTTGGGATGTTCGTATCCAGCAGATATGCAGAGAAGGTAATCAAGCAACAAACTTCCTAGCTAACATGGCTTTGGAGCATGGAAGGGGCCTTAAGAGGTTTACCCAGCCGCCTATAGGTTTGATGGAAAAATTGTTTGCTTATAGGACTGGGGTTGTATGGATCTGCCAGTAGTGTTTCTTTCATTGGGCTTTAAGCCCTCCTCATGTACCCATTTATATATAATTAAAGAAATTTATTCATCTCTATGCTAGAACCTGTGCGCTCTTATCGCCTTTATTTTTGCTTTGGTTTTCTGTTCCCTCTAATCCGTCTCCTATGAAGACAATATCCCTTGAATATGCACAGGAAGATGAGTTAACCGTTTCCTAGTGGAGAGCACTGCTCACGCACTGCCCTCTGTGAGACTTCAAACATTTCTTGAAATACACCACCTCTTTAATCACCAAATTCGACTAAAAAATATTATTTTCAAAATCGAACCTATAAAAATAAAGAGTCAAAAAATTAGAGATTCGATCGGAGTTGAATCGATTAAATAAAAAAAAATGGTATACATATATATATATATATATATATATATATATATATATATATATATATATATATATATATAATTTGACATTTATTATATATATGTTGAAAATAAATATAATTTGATATTTATTATTTTTGATTAAAATTAAAAAAAATTATGACCCTCTCGAACCGAAAAAATCGGCTCTGTTCGATCGGTTTTTCGGTTTATCGGTTTTTTAACCGATTTTTTAGGATATTTTTTGGGGCTGACTGAACCTATTCTTGATTCGATTCTTAATTTTTTTAGTTTAACCGATCGATTCGATTCAATTTTAACAACAATGCTAAAAATTATATATCTGGAATGTACGTATATATATATAAAATAAAAAATAAAAAAATATACATATATTACTGTAAATAGCCCCCCAGAATAATAAAAAAAAGTCATTTAAGTACAAAAAAAAAATACCTTTTATGCTATACACTTTTTTTATTATAGAAAATACAGTACCTAATTATAGTGTTTTTGATTTTTTTTTTTTATCTTAAAATATTAAAATAAAAGTAATTATTCATTGCGAATTTTAAAGTAAAAAAATAATATTTTTTTTTTTGTTGAATAATGAGTTTTCACGCAATATTATTAAAAAAAATTCATAATTGCGTGAGTTTAAACTATAATGAAACTTAATTAAAAATAATATACTTAAGGTAAAAATTAAAAAATTAAATGTATTTTATAAAAAAATGTATGTCCCTTTCAATGAAATAGTTTTATATTCATCCCTAAAGATGTCAGAGTTTTGAATCTTAATATAGCTCTTATCCAGGGAAAAAAAAAAGATTATATCAAGAATCTAATAGATTGCTTTAAAAAAAATCGATTACATCAAGAATGTAATAAATTGTTTCTTTCTGATTACGTAAAAAGTTTAGACAATACTATTGGATGATTACAAAATGATGTTAATTATCGGGTAGATTTATTGTTTTAGTCAATTAGACGTGGTGAATTTTTTTTTATCTACTGAGTCTCGGCCATTTCGATAAAAAAAAAAAATTATTAATTTATAATTTTTTTTTTCAATTGATCTATTTAAGTTTATTTTTTATATAATTTTCATTTAATTCACCTATATAAAAAATTTTAATTTCCAGCTCATTTAAAATTAATTTTATAATTTCGTTCCGATTTGATTTAGGAGTTCGTAGTAGCTGTTAAGTGATAGTTGTTAGCTGTTAATTGTTAGCTGGTGGTTGATAGTTAATTGTTCCAAGTGTTTAATAAAATTATTATTAGTCAGTTAGTTGTTAATAACTATTAAAAATAAATATTAATATTTATTTTTTATTTAAATATTATTTTAAAAGAATAATTTAATTTTTTATTTAAATAAATAAATTTATTTAAAAAAAATTTAAATCGAAATTTTATAAATAACAGTTAATTGATTACTTAACAATTAATAATTATGCTTAATTAAAAGGATTTAATACTGCTATTAAAAATAAAAAATTAATAGTTATACATCTGCTAAATATATACACTGACCTTTCACATGAGATGGATTCCACCAAAGTAAGGAAAATTCTTGTCTTACAATAACAAGAAAAATTATTTATTATAATAAAATATTTCATCAATTCTTTTATATAAGTCGATTTGGAGAAAGTCACAAAAATTAATAAATTAATTATTATATTTTAATTTTAATATAAAATGACTAATATATATTTATTTATTGTATGGCTTCAATAATTGCAAAGTTGATTAAAAATATAAATTTGATTCTTAATTAGAGATAAAATCGAAAGAAAATAATAAATATAATATTGAAATCTGAGAACGACTTATAAAAAAAAATTTCTTTCCTAAAATGATATATATAAAAAAAATAGAGAAAATACTTAATATCTGATTAGTTTTTTTATTTTTTAGAAAAAAAAATGCAATATTATAATTAACTAGCTAATAACTAGTTAACTAGCTAGCAAAATTCAGTCCTAATGTGTTGTAATTAACTAGCTAGCAATATTATGCAGCCAAGGATTACCATTTATTACCAGCACATTTGATATGTAATGCTGATGAGTTTTGTATAAGAGTAACAACTGAAAACAATTAACAATTCCATACATCATTACAAATTATATTTATTTTTTTAATATTTTATCGTATCTCTGATGCACAAACTCAAAGGGAGCTGATTCTATAAATATTCACTTTTCATGGATCGCCTAACTAAATTAATTATGTCCTCTGTTGGGAAACAATGGGAGTAACTTTTCCCATTAATTTTTGGTTGCCATTTGTTTTTTGTTTTTCTTGTTATATCTAAGAGCTAGCACTCATCATAGAGGATGTTTGCTTTCCTTGGAAACCCAAGTTTGATACACAATAAAAGCTATGTGGTATATAAATTCTATATTTAGATTATTTCAAAGGAAAAAATTCTATATTTAGAAGGCTAGGCTAGGGATTGAGGCTTACAATTTTTTTTTAAATGTTTGAAAATTATAATATTAAAATTATTTTCAAAATAGTAAGATTTCAAGTTTAAATCTATTTAAAACGAATTTTTTAAGAGAAAAAAATAAATAAATAACATTCAAATTAAATAAATAAATAAATAACATTCAAATTCACTTATTATTTAAAATTACCCTAGTTGATGACTAATTCAACATATTCACTATTAAATCACCCAATAATAAATCAATGATTTTTTTAATTAGTACTAATAGAATTTATAAGTTTTCAGTCCTATTTGAGCTAAATTTACCAAAATAAAAACCTAAAAATTAAACATATGCATTGTTTTGCTGAATTATTTCAGCTCCTTTCTAATATCTTTCTTGATGAATTAATTAATTTCAAAGGGATTTTCTAACTCAAAAAATGTAAAATAAATAAATTTGAATGAGTATATGCTAGAATATATAAAATTGATGTTATAATAATTATAATATTTGTAATATACATAGAAGCTTCACCTTTTGTGTTCAAATCTTTGAGAATAAATACTCTTTTTCTTTATAACAGCAAAACACCTTGAGCACAAAAGTGGACTAGATGCAGTAAAAGAGTTGGAATTACACATATCCTTGTCTTTCTTTTTCACTAATTCTTTAATCTTTTTCTACTTTAATTAACTTTACAACAATAACTAACGATCATTAGGGTACTCTTAGACCAATCCCAACCCAACCAATACTTTTCGTAAGAAGAAGAAGAAGTGATGAAGACTAAAACTACTCTTAGACCAATCACAACCCAACCAATACTTTTCGTAAGGAGAAGAAGAAGTGATGAAGACTAAACTAAAACCATATATAATTCCAAATTGCATTGTTATTATCAATAATTTCTACATATAATGTGTAATTAATTAATTATATATCTTACCAAATAAATGTGTAAGTTAATGATTATCTTGATCTCTTCGAGCTTTCTTGATCTTTTGATAGAAATCTGCAAGAATTGGCCTAGGAAATAGTGATTCGACTTCTTGAGACAGATCAAGTTGCAGACTTCTTCGTGCGTTATTTGGCTGAGAATAATGTGATTGTTTTCTTTTGGTATTAGATAGTAGAAACTTTGGTAGTTTTCTTGGTGCAGGTGGGCATTGTTTGATCACTGGAATTTTGTGATCCAAAGATGTCGGAGTCTTGAATCCACCATCATCATCATTTGTTGCCTTCAATTCTCCTAAAGATAACTTTCTTGAAGAATTCTTGCATTCTTCATGATCTTGATCTTGATCTGGTACTTGTTCTTGCTTTTGTTCCTCATTATTTTCTTGTTCTTGATGGATTTGAAAAGCAATCCCATCTTGGCATTGTAATTTGGGTTTTTGCAGGAGAATCTTGAATTCGAGCTCTTCTTTTTTTTCTTGGAGAACAAACAGCTCAGAATTTGACATAATAGAAAGAAAGGAGAAAGAGAATTAAAGAAGAAGAAGGGTTGTTAATTATATATAAAAATCTTTATAGGTACATGAGGTGGAATAATTATATATATGTAATCATCAAACCACTCTCTTCTTTCAGTTTGTGAATGAATTTTTCTCTCAGTTTCTTTCTTTTCTTTTCTTTTCTTTATTTTTGGATTTTTGCAGTTTTTTTTTTCTGCGCTTTTGGTGGGAGAGAGAGATGGAAAGAGTTTATTAGTGGAGGAGGTTGTAGAGAAAGATATAATTGAAAGAGTTGATGCACATTGGATCCTTCGCCAAGGAGGCTTTGAAAGCCTCCAACAGTTAATCTCTCTCTCTCTCTCTCTTTGAGTGTAAGAGAATTTAGGAGCATAATATTTTGCTTTTTCTTTTTATTTATTTATTTTAATTTGGTGCAGTTTCTACGAACTTTGATGCATTCTATGCACGTGGTTTGCTTCATGGGGACCAATATATCGGTGATTTTGAACTTATTATAAGCTCCTTTCTTTTCATATCATCTCATCATATGATATCATCAGCTTTATATATATAGCTTAGATTAGATTCTTTGTCTATCTTGCAAGCAACGAGTACCTAAACAATTTGACTTTGCATTTATCCTTATTTTCCTTTTATTTGCATACTTAACTAATTAGATCTTGATTAAGATGGATTTAAATGCTAATTGACTATAAATATTCTTAATTAGTCTAAATTTCAGTATTTGATTCAGCAATGATGGAAGTTAAATTTATATATTCAAGCTGGAATTGGGGTTAAATTGATAAAAAGACACAAAAAATTAAGTTTTTTTTTTTTTCAATTAAGTTTTGATTAGATATTCAAATTGTAAGTTGACAGTTTAATGTACGAATTTAATACTATTAAATTAAAATTTATTTATTAAATTTTGAATTCTAGGCATAATAATGATTAAAAGAGTTAAATTTGCAATTATGTAATGTTTGATTTAATTTTATGTTATAGAAAATAAGTTACTTAATTTTTTTATATGAAAAATACTCTTTTTGATAAATTTAATTTTTTATTGAAATTCAAACTTGAGATCTCTTGAATTCATAAAAGAACAAAATAATAAAAAGAAATGGATAATGTTTAAGATATGAAACTCAAAAGATCATTAAATTTTATATAAAATTTAATTTTATAATTAGATTAAATTCTCATCAAATAAAAATGCTAAATAAATAACAAAACTCAAAAATTTATCCCAATATAAACTACGCATGAAGCAGTAATTTATTTTTTTAATAGATTCATATATAGGATAAAATAATCAAATATCACATTTCAAATTGATATTAAAACTGTTTGGCAATCCAATTGAAAGTCTTAAAATCAAGTTTTATAGAAAAATATTGGATTTTTAAGTTTTTGATTTTTTTTTTCTTGTTTAGTAATAAATCAAAATGAGATTTTAAAATATTTCAATTGAGTTTTTTATAATATCGAATTTTTTTTTATAAAATTTATTTTGACAAAATTTCATTATTCCAATTTGATAATAAAATTTCAATTTGACAATTAGATTGTCAGATACTTCCATTAATACTTCCATTAAGTCTTTGCAAGTTTAAAACTTCATCCCTACTTATGGGTTCATGTATCCTGCGTGAAAATAACTAACTCACTCACTCTTGCTTATAACTATATGTATATATAAAAGTCAGTTATATTTATATTGAATGTATATACTGGTTCAAAATTTATTTAGCGACCCTTGCCTCTTTTTAGGGTCAAAATAAGTGGATTTTACACAAGAACTTGGGATTCCTCACCATTGACAGACGTTCGTCCAGATTGGTATCTACAAGACTACTAACCTCTGATAATGCTATGTAATTATCTTGCGACTCGCGAATACTAGAAATTGACGAGAAAATGTCAATGGTTTCTGCAAAATGCGACACTGGCGTTGAAGATTATGGTTTTCATCATCAACACCACACAACTTTAAAGATAACAATCTCGAGAGCCTTATGTATTCCCTGTATACCACTACCCAATAACGAATTGACAGCTCCACAGTCAGATTCTTTATTAGCACGTGATTGGCAAGTGGTTACTTTATTATTATTTTATTACACATAACATAGAAGGGCTTTATAAATAATAAAATGGTTTATACTAATCATCATTTATTTAACTTAATAATATTGAATTCATTTTAGAATTATGAGATAAAAAGTTATAATCTTAATTAAAGTAAAATTAAAAATCTATATTTATATAAAATTATAATAAATAGAAATTAATAAAACATTTTAATTATCAAGATTTTAAAAAGAATTGAGGCTCCGCCTTTTAATTTTTTTACTCTTATGAAAATATTATTGAGTAAAAATTTATTAATTAACTATTTAATTTAATTAATGAAGATAATATACATAGATATAGGTAGCGTGAATGAGAATTAATACTTGGATTTAGGTAGCAAGAGTGACACACACTCTCATGAGTAATCATTACATGTCATACAGTAATACTAATTCATGATTTTGCCTCCATTGCTAACCATAATTCATGTCCCTTGTTTCACAATCATCTCCCCCATTTTCCTTCTCTCTGCAACCCCACAAATCTCCATTTATATATTCTTGGTTTTATTTTTCTTATACCCTTTCTTTTATAAGGCTGCCATTTGGCCCCCAATCCCTCGTTCCTATTATTATTTGGAGCAAATTAGAGAAGGAATAAAAGAAGAGCATAGAATTTATAGCTTATTTAATAGAGTTTCTAATAATGGACTCCAAATATAAACAATGCTATGAAATGAATTTTTCATACATATTTATGTTGAATTTTTAGTTTAACTAATAATCCTTTTAATTTTATATAGAGTATATACCTAATATTTACATTGATGTCAATCATAAACAAATAATGAAAATTTTTCAAAATATATATATTTTTTTTTCATGGAATGAGCTACATAATGGCATTTGATGAGATAGAAATGATCACATTTCACAGACAAAAAATCCATAATATGAAAATGATGGACGAGACTTGTAAACAAAAAGAGAAGCAAGATTAGGAACTTTACAGAGCGATTTCAGTGCAGAGTCTATTATACTTAAGTAAGTAGGTACAGTGAAGCAAAATAAAGATGTAGAGAGAGTTTGATGATGTAGGAATGTGAGACCCTTTTCTTTACCTTTTCATTATCTTTATATAGAGAAGAAATGAAAAACCCTAACGATACATGTCTTTAATGTAGGAAATCGAAATCAGAAAAACCGCTGAATAGAAAAATTTATTCCAATTTCCTTCAGGATCCATATGAAGATCCAAATCAGAAGGTTAGAGTTTATACCTTTGTTTGATGATTCGGCTACAAAAAGATAATTCTGAGTCAGGAGTAGAAACTTTTTCGCCTTCTGCCTCTACGGTATCCACATGAACGGATCGTCTCTTCTTTGGTTCGTCTCACGAACAAAAAAAATATCTTCGAGACGTTTTGCTGGATACATCTAAGAGAATTAGGATTAGGGTTCACTTCTTCTTTTCTGAAAAACGGCAGAAAAATTAGTCTAGCCTAAAAATAACATCACATGTATATTTATAAGCATTTAACCCTAGCATTAAATCAACTAATAAAACCCTAATTCATCTCATCTGACTTGGGCTCGAATTTTGGGCTTATATTAGTTATTAGCTAAACCATTTAGCCCAATACTTATTTTTTAATTCATCTCATGAATTAAAATTCCTAACATCG
>CANXYC012572169.1:0-19734 GCA_948193065.1 Aleurites moluccanus | reverse complement strand
CCTGTTCATTGATTCTAAACTTATACCTTATTGCTTACCGTTGATATCTTTTATTATCATATGCTTATATCTCATATATAATGATGTATGCATGCTCACTGAGTATTTTATACTCACCAAATTGTGGTTTATAATTTTTACAGGAATGAGATAGTGAAGGCTAATTCCAAGTCAATTTCTTCTCCAACTTGGAATGTCAAGTAGAGCAAGGTAAAATATTATTCGCTAAAGGTTATAAGTGTCCACTTATAGAGCTCCATGGTACTGTGTATAATTAAATAATTGAGTACTATAATGATGTTTGAACATTCAAATAATTGAAAATTCAGTGGCATTAAAAATTATAATGTGTAATACATAATGATTGAAAATGTCAATGATAATAAAGTAATAAAGACATTGACGGAGGTAAATAATAAAATGAAATTTTCATGTTTTGAAAAAGATTTAGAAGTGCTATGTATGACCTGTTGAACTGTGAAGTTGAGGGTATAAGGTTGGCAAATTATTGGGAGTGTAAAATAAATTTTATTGCAGGCTGTGTAATTTATGAAAGACCCAATTTTGGGTCAGGAATAAGGTTAAAATTACAAAGGAAACTCTAACAAATTTTCTATAAAAGTTATAAGTAATAAATTAGTTTTAAATATTAATGAATGGATTAAAAATTTATAAGTAATAAATGGGATTTAAGTATTGATTAATGAATTAATATTGATTGAATGATTGATGAATGGATTATTAATGGGTTATACGGATTTCCGGTGACCTTAAGTTTACCCATGCCTTAGGACCGTCGCGGTCCAAAAGTGGGCCGTGACAGAAATCCTATCTTGAATGCATAATATAGTTCTCAGTTTATAGTTTGAAATTTTTGAAATGAATATAAATAATTTGAGACACAATTAGGAAGCAAATGAAATACTTTTCTGGAAATCATCGGTGTTGGAAACACTGCCGAGAAAATAGCAGTCCGGGCAATAGATGAATTTTTGATTCTGACCAAGGGGTAAATAATCATACTAATGCATGTGTAATTATGGTAAAAAGAAAGAAGTGAAAATTTTTAGGAACACTGGAAAAGTAAGTAATGGCAAAACCGTAAATAAATTGAACTTTGAGGGGTATAGTGGAAAGTGGTCTGTCTAAGTTTCAGATTAACTTTGAAACTATTTTTATAAATAAGTATAAATAAAAATAAGTTTTTTAATTCCCTACTTTGAAATCCAATTCTCAACAAAATTGTCAAAATGAATTACAGAAGAAGTTGGAGTCAAAGTATGAATACTTAATAGTTTAAGAACCAAAATGTAAATTGCCATATTAACTTAATATATAAGAAATTCCTTAGCAAAATTTCCCATCTTCTTCTTAATTTTCTTTAGTGGCCAAACCATTCCTCCACCATTTCTTCCTTCTTCCAAGCTTGATTTCTTAATAAAAACTAAAGAAAACTTGAAATCAAACATTGTTCTTCCATTTCCAACCTATTTCTTCCTTTAAATCACAAAGTAATTCAAAGAACTTTGAAAAGGGAATTTCAGGTGGAATCTCCAATTAAGGTAACCAATTAGTTTGTTTGATTTTATTGTTAGTTTAGATAATTTAGATGTTGAATTAGATGAGTTTTGTGTTTGATTATATCAATTGATGCACTCGAACACTTTCCCTCATTTCCAAACCCTAATGGAAGTTGTGTGATTTGGCTATGTGATTTAGTGTTGATTTATGTTATTTAAGCTTAGAATATGTTAATTGGAGGCTAATGGTTGATTAATTTTTGGTTCATTTGTTATAGAAAATCAAGAACATCAAAGTTGCCATTTTTGCCTCCTTTGAAGCAATAGGTGGGAAATCAATTTTTCAAAACTATTTGGAGTGATAGAAAAGTTTAATATGCATCAAATAACATGACTTATGTGTTAAATTGTTGATTGGAAACCTATGTTAGAACCTCCATTTTGGCCTAACCTATTGGCACTATTCACCCTTTGAATTTTGCTTTGTTTTTCTTCCTGTTTCACATGCCTAATTGATCCTTTAAATGATGTTTAATATTGTATATCTATTGCCTATTGTGTAGCCTTGATTGTGAGCTTGTTGTTGGTTAATTGAGCAAAGCCAAAATTGCACCAAAACCTAACCTAATGGCTTGTCCAACATTTGTAATACCCTAGGAAGTCCTAACATATATGCATGATTTAATTCTCAGCATGTAGTTCAAAAGTCTTGAAATGATTGGAAATAATTTTAGATACACAGTTAGAAAGCGAGCTAGTTACTTTTCCAGAAAGCAGCAGTGTCAACATGTGGTTCAAAAGTCTTGAAATAATGGGAAATAATTTTAGAGACACAGTTAGAAAGCAAACTAGTTACTTTTCCGGAAAGCGGTGGTGTCGGGAACACTGCCGAGAAATTAGCAGTCCGATTAACAGAAGAATTTCTGAATTGGACCAGGGGGTAAAAGTTTACCTTAACGCATGTGTAATTTTGGTAAAAATAAAGAAGTGAAAAATATTTAGGAACACTGAAAAAGTAACAAATGGCAAAATCGTAAATAAAAGGAACTTTAAGGTGAATAGTGAAAATTGGTCCGTTGGAGTTACAAAATGACTCTGAAACTATTTTTATAAATAAGTATAAATTAAAATAAGCTTATTGACTCCCCACATTGAAATCCAAAGCTTGATATTATTGACAGAATAAATTACATAAGAAGTCGTGGTCAAAACCTAATTATTTGGAAGTTTAAGGACTAAAATGTAATTTGCCATATGATTTTAGTATAAAAGGCAACACTTAGAAAATTTACCCATCTTCTTCTTCATCTTCTTATTTTGGCCGAATAACTCATCATCTTTTCCCCATCCATTTCTTCATCATTTTACATCAAATTTCTTAGAAAAATTCATAGAAAACTTAAGTTTAACCATTGTTCTTCCATCCTCTATCCTTAGATTGCTTGGAAAGCTAAAGGAATTCTAGGAAGAACTCCATCAATATTTCGGCTAGATCATCATCAAGAGGTAATCAATTTGTTTGTTCAATTTTATGGTTTAGTTAAAAGATTTTAAGGTTGAATTGAATGGGTTTTAGGTTAGATTGCATCAATTGATGCATTTTGATAGAAATGCCTAATTTGCCTAACTTGTTTGAAGTTGTATGAAAGGGTTTGATGAATTAGAGTTAGTTTATGTTAATTGATGTTAGATTATGTTAATTGGAGGCTATTATGTAACTAATTAATGGATTATTTGGTGTAGAACACAAAGATTGCCAAAGTTGTGCCTTTTGCCTCATCTGAAGAATTGTAGTAGAAATCAAGTTTCCAAAGCAATTGGAAGCATTAGGTGAGTCTTATATGCATCAAATAACATGCCTAATACCTTAGATTGATCATTGGAATGCATATGAAAATTACATGTGTTGGCTAAACCTAAAGTACTATTCACTTGCCTTGGTTTTGCTTGATTTTTGTCTTGAATTCTATAGCCATTTTGATCCATTTTATGTTGTTTAATCTTATTTCTTTGATACCTATTGTGTTGTTGCCAATGTGGTTTGTTGTTTATTGAAATGAGCAAGCCAAACTTGCACCAAATCCTAACCTATTGGCTTGCCAATTTGTGCTCACCAAGTGTTTGATTAAATGCATAGTTGTTTTTGATATTGGCCTATTGCTTTGTATTCCATAGGTCTACCATTTGAATGCTATCATCGCCAACAACATTGGCATGCCAATTGGCCTACCATTTTCCTTTGCCAAGCCAACTTTTGTTTCATGTCTTTGTTGATTACCAAACCACTTGTCATTGATTATATATCATCTATTGCAATGCCATTGATTATATTGCTAATTGATTGATTGATATTGAGCTTATTGATATGGAGGATACCATTGTTGCATAATGGTATCCAATGATATGTTGCTTCCTTATATTGATCTTAATGTGGCTTGACAGAGCTACCGCTCCGACAGGGTAGTGGGAAAATACTATCGGCGATGTGCACATTGTATTATTGGTGCCCTAACTATGAGGGGTTATGGTCCTGGCCGTAAGACCTGATCAGTCTTATGCTTACTGATATGGATATTACTGGAGACTGTATATTCACATATAGTCCATACTAATTATACTGGAGATTGTATGATTTCATATAGTCCATCCCTTTATTTGTCATTCCATGTGACGCCGAGCCTATGATATGTTCATTGACTATTCTGTCATCTGTTATTGATTTTGTATATTGTTATCTTGACCTATTGGCACCATTGTTCCATTTGTTACCTATTAATTATATGATGATGCATATAGATTCACTGAGTATCTTATATACTTACCTTTTCTTTGTTTAACCATTTCAGGAGAGGAGTAGATTGTAGAATCCCATCGTCTATCATCCAAGGATTTCTGATTGCTGTCATTTGATGTATATTTTTTGAATTTTGTATTTTGATATTCATAATCTAGCTGCTCCATGGGGTATGTATGGGATAGTTAGGATATGAACATTTATATATATGTGATGATATTATGAGATATGTGATGATCATATGGTATGATATAATGACTGTTACAACCAATTGCATTAAATTACAGTAAGAATTACAAAATGACAGAATGAATGATAATTAAGTAAAATGGATAATTAATTTGATGGTTATAGATTATGCATGTGATACTGAGTTCTACGGGTGTCGGTCGCTATTGACATCTCCCGCATCCTAAGACCGTTGTGATATGAAAACGGGTCATGACAGAGGTGGTATCAGAGCCCTAGGTTATAGAAAGTGGAGTTTTAGGTTACAGATAAATAGTACTTAAATTACAGAGAAATAGTGACTAAGTACATAATGGAATAGAATTAAGTAAATCATGGAGCATAGGATTTCCTTTATCGTTCTTTGCTGTTGTCGTCTGTTATATGTTAATATTCTGCGTTTCTATTATATTCTGAGTGTGTTTCCATTTTTCCTGACAGATTACAGAGATGTCAGACTAGAGGGATAGAGATACCAGGGAGGTAGAGGTAGCCTCCAATGAGTCATTGGTTAGGGAGTTCTCAATTTCAGAGGGTCCGTCTAGATCCTGATGGACTGCAAAGGATACAGAGAGGGGCGAAGATCCTTGGAGAGTTGAGATGATGAGGGGGTTGATGGAGTTACGTAGGGATTTAGCTGATTTGAGGTGGGAGCATCAAAATGTACCGCCACCACCAGTTCCAGCAGCAGTGCCTCTACTTGTAGCACCAGAGGTAATACCAATTGTACTAGTTCCTGCACAGCCAGTAGGGGTTCCTGGGGAGCCTGCTGTACAGGGAGGTTGTAGAGTGATTGAGGAGGGTGGTGTATCTATATTTAGCTTTCTGAACTAAACCTGCCTGAGTTTAGAGGCGACAGAGGCAGTGATCTTGTGGATTTCTTGGAGTAGGTTGAGAAGGTAGTTAGGAGACTACCTTGTTCTGAGTTGAGAGCAGTAGAGCTTGTTGGGATATTACTGAAGGGGAAGGCATGGACTTGGTTTTTGAGGAGGATGGAGCCCAGGTTATATGGTGAGTATCCACCTACATGGATTGAGTTTTGACAGGGGCTTATTGATGAGTTTATTACAGAGGGGGTGAAGACCCGAAACCTGATTCAGTTTGAGCAGTTGGAGCAGGGTAGCAGGTCTGTGGAGGAGTATGCCGAGGAGTTCATCAGGCTGAGTAGGTATGCTACTCATATTGTACCTATTGAGGCTGATCTGATCAGCAGGTTTAGGAGGGGTCTTCATACTGCACTTCATAATGCATTATTGGATACAAAGTTTACTTCTCTGACGAAAGTTATTAATAAGGCTACACAGATGGAAGAGAAGTATAAGACAGAGAGGGCAAAGAGGGACCAAAAGAGGAAAGAAGGTCCAAGATCTCAGGTTAGGAGGGGGGAGAGTAGCTCTCAACCTAGGCAGGTAGAGCCAGTGCCTCGATTTGATTAGAGATCTTTAGCCAGTAGTCAGAGGAGGAGAGTGCAGAGTAGGGGACTGCCAGTGGTTCAGTCAGCATCTGCCTTTTCTCAAAGTTCTTCGAGACTAGCTGCACAGACACCCAATATTCCTAATTATGGGTTTTGTGGACGAAGACATGGAGGGGAGTGTTGGAGACAGACTGGTGCTTGTTTGAGATGTGGCTAGCAGGGCCACTATGCTAACAGATGTTTATTGAGCGCTGAGCAGCAGCCATCTGTTATGGTTTTCAGCCAATGCAGTCAACACCCAGGAGGCTCAGAGATCAAACAATGTAGTTATCGGTATTATTCTGATTCAGAATGAGATTGCAGATGCCTTATTTGATTCTGATGCTACTCACTCCTTTGTGTCACCACACTTTGCACCTAAATTGAATAAGGAAAGGAGATTGTTAGATGTGCCTTTGGTGATTGCTACTCCTATGGGTGAGAGTGTTGATGTGGATTATTTCTATCCTGACTGTGTAATTGAGATTGATGATAACATATTGCGTGCTGATCTGATTGAGTTTCCTGTCTTAGAGCTAGATGTTATTTTGGGTATGGATTGGCTTACGAGGCATCAGGCAGTTATTGATTGTTATCGAAAGAAGGTCAGGTTTCAGCCTGAAGGGCAGCCAAAGTCTGAGTTTCAGGGTGATATACAGGAGTTCAAAGTTAATATGGTTTCTTCTATCCAGGCCAGGAGGATGATTGGTAAAGGATGTTCAGCCTATTTGGCTCATATGATAGATGTGCAGAAGTCTTCTCTACAACTTGATCACATACTGGTAGTTCAGGAGTTTCCTGATGTATTTCCTGAGGAGTTCCCAGGATTTCCCCCAGATAGGGAGATTGAGTTTGAGATTGAGGTGCATGTAGGCACTGATCCTATATCTATTCCTCCATATAGAATGGCTCCAGCTGAACTGAAGGAATTAAAGGTGCAGTTATAGGAGCTATTGGATAGAGGATTTATCAGACCGAGTAGTTCTCCTTCGGGTGCACCGGTATTATTTGTAAAGAAGAAGGATGGCTCATTGAGGATATGTATAGACTGCTATGAGGCCTCACCCGAGCACCACGTTCGGGCCCGCTTTAAATAAATATGGGATCGGAATACTCATTTGGGGCAATTTCTCACGAAGGAGATTACCTTAGCGCCTTTTATTTGAAAATGATTTTTATTTTGAAGTCGCCACCTTAAGTTATTTTAGTTGGAAAAATTTAAGGTAAAAACCCATTTTGACTCTAATTTTATCCCAAAGGAAAAAGTGCACTAGTCTTTGAAACCAAAGAGGATTCGGGGACTAGGATTTTGGTTGAACTTGACTTTTAATTTTAACCTCAATTTAAAATGATTTTCATGAGCAATTAAAGAATGACATGTAAGATACATGAAAAAGTAAATAAATGGATGAATAATTAAAATGTAAGTGATCAAGTAAAACAATCAAAGAAAGCGATAAAAGTAAATTATTACACCTCAAAATCTCAAAATAGGGGATACCAACTCTAGCCCTTATGTGTTCTAGGTTGATCACACATTCCCTAAAGAACACATTTAACAAATAAAATAAAACAAGTAATAAAAAAAAAAAGAGATGGTTTTTGTCTTTTTTGGATTTGAAGCTTTTACACAGCTTGCCTGCGTATACTGTTGAATGGGAATCAAAACTCACGTAGTTCTTCCTTCTCGTGAAGGGGGGTTGATTTATGACCAATTTATCATGTTTTGATTCTTTATTTGATGCTTTACCAAAGTAAAGAAGATGAGTTAAGAGACGATACCTTTGCCCTAGCTTTTAGGGATGTTGGCGGACGGAGTGCTCTTCCAGACCGGAGTTTCACCTTGGATCGGATGAAGCCTGAGGAAATGGATCGAAATATCTTCTTAGCTCTTAAGAAAACAAACCGGCAGAGGGACCTTGCTTAGAAAAAAAATAATTTTGAGGCTCAACACGCCCCTAGTAGCAACTCTTTAAATTTAAAGAGAGCTTAAAAGAAAGAAAATATGACTTGGAAGGGGAAAAAAAGAAGAAATCAAATAAACTAAATGATTTTTTGTCTTCTCCTTCTTGCCTTTTGTTGCTTTTATGACTTCTTGTGTCTTTTGGAAGGTGGGAGGAGGCTTCCTATTTATAATAGGAGCTTGGAGGGTCGAATCCCATCATTTTCCAATATGGGATTTGGAAGAAAATGAGTCCAGAATGTAGCTGACGCTGGCAAGAGGAACTGCTGCCGCCAGAAGGGGGTGGCGGCGCCGCCAGGGTGCCTTGGTGGCATAGGGTCTAAAGGAGGGCGGCAACAGTGGCAAAGAGCCATGCTACTGCCCTTGGGCATGGCAGATGCCGCCTAGAGGGCGGCACCTGTGCCCATACTTCATTCTGAGGTCGTTCCAAGTCCGTTCGAGCACGGGTTTGGTTCCAGAGAGTACCGTTCGAGTTGGCAGGAGTCCGAGGGTGTAAAAAATGAGTGTTCACAACTGCCCCCATCACGGCTGTCCATTTTGAATGACATACGTGATGTAAGTAAACTGGGTTATTTCTGTCTGTTTGGAATAAAGGAATGCTTAACACGATTGCTTTTCTAGAACAGAAATCATGCTGATAGTGGACATAGGCTATCATGATAAGGTAAAGATATCCTAAGGCTATCCTAGGAAGGGTACGAAGAGGTGCTCTTAAGGCTGCCCCTAAAAAGGTCAAAAAAATATCCTAAAGCTACCTTTAGGATGGTTTGAAAAGCTTCTAAGGCTACCCTTAGAAAAGTGTGATGAGATCTTAAAGCTACCCTTAGGATGGTTAGAAAAGTTCCTAAAGTTACCCTTAGAATGGTCTGAAAAGTTCCTAAAGCTACCCTCAGGATGGTCAGAAAAGTTCCTAAAACTACCCTTAGGACGGTCTGAAAAGTTCCTATAACTACCCTTAGGACTGTCTGAATAGATCCTAAAGCTACCCTTAGGATGGTCTGAAAAGATCCTAAAGCTACCCTTAGGATGGTCTGAAAAGATCCTCAAGCTACCCTTAGGATGGTCTGAAAAGATCCTAAAGCTACCCTTAGGATGGTCTGAATAAATCCTAAAGCTACCCTTAGGATGGTCTGAAAAGAACCTAAAGCTACCCTTAGGATGGTCTGAATAAATCCTAAAGCTACCTTTAGGATAGTCTGAAAAGATCCCAAAGCTACCCTTAGGATGATTATTCTTGAATTGTGCTAGGTTTAAGATGTGAAACCCAAGGATGACCTAAGATGGTTGACTTTAGAAAAGGAGAGGCCTAACTCTACTATAGGTCTCAGAATGAGGGATCCTAACTCTCTGCTAGGGTGATAAGAATGTTGTGCTAAAGATGAAATTGATGTTATGCTAAGCATATAGGATGAATGCTCAAGAGTTTTGGCTTCAAGCATCTTTTAGGGTAAAGTCAGATGGAAAATAGATTTTTGGATTTCAGACATCTTTCAAAATGAAATCGGATGGAAAATGGATTTTGATTTCAAACATTTTTCAGAATGAAATCGGGTGGAAAATGGATTTTGATTTCAAACATTTTCAGAATGAAATCGGGAGGAAAATGGATTTTGATTTCAAACATCTTTCAGAATGAAATCGGGTGAAAAATGGATTTTGATTTTCAAACATCTTCAGAATGAAATCGGGTGGAAAATGGATTTTGATTTCACCAAGGGCTGCTTGGGCTTAAAATAATTTTTGGCTTGCCAAGGACTACTTGGGCTTAAAATGATTTTTGGTTTGCCAAGGGCTACTTGGGCTTAAAAAGATTATGGTTTACCAAGGGCTACTTGGGCTTAAAAAGATTTTTGGCTTGCCAAGGGCTACTTGGGCTTAAAAAGATTTTTGGCTTGCCAAGGGCTACTTGGGCTTAAAATGATTTTTGGCTTGCCAAGAGCTACTTGGGCTTAAAATAATTTTTGGTTTGCCAAGGGCTACTTGGGCTTAAAATGATTTTTAGTTTGCTAAGGGCTGCTTGGGCTTAAAATGATTTTTGGTTTGCCAGTTCAAGATTAAATGAGTGAGACTTGAATGATATGTGACTTCTGAACCTTTGAGTTAAAGGAAGTGATGCATCGCTTAAGAGATTTTCCAAAAATTCTGAGGAAATAATGCAATTTAGGATGCCCTAAATCGAAAAGAATTTAATGAGATGCAATGCCCTAACTTTATGCTAAGCTAATAGTGAACCTAAGCTCTTTAGGCAATCGATTTTTTTTTCAAAAGAGCAAACCTAATTCTTTTCTAGTTTGGAAAATGCAATTACCCTTGGAGAGTTCAATGAGCTTTGATTGACACTAATTGAGACTCTGAAATTATATCTGCATCTTATTTCTAATGCATGTTTTGACAAATCTAATACCTTGAACCAGTGAAAGGCTGATATGCATTGTAAGGTAACAATTTATGAGAAATGTCAGATTGATGATTGAAATTTTAGTTGGATGCCACACTCTTTTGAAGGAAGGTGACTTGTGAAAGGGGGTAGCTTGGTCATTTAGTTAGTCTTTGAGGGTGAGATTAAGGGCATTGATCTTGGATCAAAGGTTGCATTAGGTTTGATCAATGGTGAGATTTTGGCTGATTTGGTATCATGGATTTGAATAGGTTTTGATCTTGGATTAAAGGGTAAGTTTAGGACTTGATCTTGGATCAAAGGTTGAGACTATGGTTGATCTTGGATAATGGATTTGAATAGGGTTTGGACTAAGGGTTGCACTTAGGTTCTTATGGAGATGACCTATTTTTAGGGACTATGATTCAAAGAGATGGCCTACTTTTAGGGAATGATGACTTAGATCACTTTGGTGATCCTTAAGGTTTGAGAGGGAGTTGGCAATTTGTTGGGTAGTGACCATGGAGTGGTGAGGATTTGATGCCACATTTAATTTTGACTGAGTATGCTGGATTGAGGATGATGCCATGCTCAGTATTGGTTTAAAGATTAACTTGGAAGGATGAGGTCAGGTATGCCTTGTCGGAATGGTTTTGGACTCCTAAAGGTCAACTATGTGAGTTGGTCCTGTCGGTTTGATTTTGGACACATAATGGAAGGCTATGTGGATTGGTTTTAATTTGGACTGAAGGATTGGCTTTGAGAGTTGGTTCTTGCCAAAGATGACTTTGTTCAATGAGGTTTATGGAAGGTGAATTTGTGGTTGGCTCTGTCTTAGGGTAAAGGCTTTTTTCATATTGGTTCGGACCTTCAAAAAGATAACTTAACTGCTTAGGCTCATGGACCTTGATTCTTGATTCATTTTTAATTCCATACCTAACCCAACTTCAAAAGGGCAATAGGTTTAAAATTTGGTGATGAGGCCTTGGCTATTTAGACGATCTAAGGATCACTTGAGAATTTCGAGTTTGGTTTCACTGATGAAGATCAAAGGAATCTGAACCCTTTTTGCTAAAACCACTGAATCCTTTATGTTTTTCCCCTTGAGCTTAGACTTGCTTTTGGGAAATGGGAGGTTTTATGAGTTTGTCTTATGGGAAAAACAAGTGGAGCTATTCATACTGCTTGAGATTGAAAAGATTCTTAGGGCTGACACTTCGTTGATTTGGACCAGTAGGACTGACACACGAGTCAACGACTTTGATTAACACTTTACCGGTTGGGTTCTTTGGAACTGACACACGAGTCAAATGACTTGAAAGAAAAGTCACTCATCATGAAAGAAAAAGACTCTCTGATTTGATGATATGGACAATCGACTCAAGGAATGATGAGTTTGGATTACTTTTCCTCGGATGATGGATTTAGCCACAGTGGCTAGATATTAACTTTAGAAAACATGCCCCCTGACGAGGGATTAGGGTAGTTTAGCCATTTGACTACTTTGACTAAGAGATGTGATGATTGACATAAAAAGACATACCCTTGATTCGAGACAAAGACAATTTAGCCAATTAGCTAAGAGACGTGACAGATTAATCGTTTGACACCAGGATATTAAAATGACTTTGATGACTCTGACGAGGACTTGCTAGCAATTTTTCTTAGAAAATGTTTTTTATTTTTTTTTATTCTTTTATTCCTTTTTTTTTCTCTCTTTTTTGCTCTAATTTTTGGTCGAGCTGCCCTTTCGGGTTTTCAACTCGCCGAGCTACTCTAATTTTTGCCTAAGCCACCTTATTCAGGTTTTCAACTTAGCTAGCATGAACCAATTAATCTAGGCACATAAAATGATAATTTTATTATGCTTTGGACCGTACCCAAAGTGGGTTTCCTACGTATCTCCATTTGCATTTTTTTTCACACATCAAAATTTTCTTTTGGAAGAATCAGGTCCTCGTAGTTCTGTTCATACAATGCATCATCTAATTACAATGGTTTGAAAAATTTATTCCCATCTAATCCATGAGTATGACACCTCCGCCGGATAGGATATTTTTGACCATAAATGGGCTGGCCCAATTTGGTATGAACTTCCCTCTTGGATCATGAATAGGAGCTCTGATTTCCTTTAATACCAAATTGTCTTCTTCCAACCCTCTGACAATTACTCTCTTGTTGAAATGCCTTTCTTAAGATATACTTTAGATCGAATGTCACTAGTTTTACCATTCAACGTGTCATTTTGCTATCAAGAACTACCCTCTCCATAATAAATTTCAAGGGGCTCTTGTTTGCAAGAACATAAGTAGTGAAAGAACTTAAGTAATGTTGAAGCTTATGGCATGCCCAAACTAAAGCGAGACACAACTACTTGATTTGGTTGTACTTGAGCTCATGAGCAAGCATGCACTTACTCAAATAATAGATGACATTTTTCTTATGTGAATCCACAGCATTTTGAGCAAGCATTGCCCCCATAGCTTCTTTGGTCACAGAGAGGTATAATAACAAAAGTTTACAGGGCCTAGATGGTTGTAAGACAGAAGGATTTAGCAAGTACTACTTGATCTTTTCAAGAGCTTGCTGACATTCATCATTCCATTCTTTGGAAGCTCCCTTTTTAACAATTTGAAGATTGGACCACAGACATCCTTTCCTTCCCATCCTTCTGGGTACATGCACTATTATGGATAACCACGAGGGGTAAGTAATAGGCATGATAAAATCATTCTTCATCAGCTTGGCAACTTCTTGAGAGATCATTTGCCTTTAACCTTTACAAGTTCTGCTTTATAGGCCTCATATTCTCTAGGGTTGGAATCAATACTCGTCATATGCTCCAGTCCTTAGGCAAAGCCATCTAAGAATTCCTGAACTATTTTGAATAAAGAAGCCTTGCAAAATGATGATGCCATATATGTAATTTTCAGTTCATTATCTGTGCCAAAGTTAATTGATTCTTTTTTCCTTTTTTTTTCTTTTTTTTTCTTTTTTTTTCTTCTTTTTTTTCATCATTTTTTTCACATTTTTTTACTCGAATTGGATAAAATAAGGAAGATATAAGAAGAATTCAAACTTTTATTATGAAAAAGAGTATCATCATAGATGGTTACATCAAAATTATAAGAAAGACCAAAAAGGTCGATTACAGGCTCGAAAAAGGAAATGAGAAGAAACACGACTCAAAAGACTCTAACTATGACTTGACTCATGACTCAACTTAGACTCATATTTGGACTTAGACTCTGATTTGAATTCAATCTCAGACAGGTCAGATTAATTGGGCTTGAATTCCTCCATAAACTATGCCAATTTGGGCTTTGGTTGGTTGATGAGGTGGGGTCTATTTCCACTTACTTTCCTCCTAATCTGAATTTTCAGACCTAAAGGGATTGATGATGGGTTGAAGGTAAATGGGGGCGTCAGGTATCGAACCAGGGGGAAGGATATCTCTAATGTCAATGAGATCTTGGATTTTGTGTCTTAAGTTCTTGCACACATCTGTTTTATGCCCAACACTTTGATGATAATCGTAATACTCATTCATATTCCATCTTTTAGGCAAATGGTTAGGAGGTGCCTTTGATTCTAAAGGTGTGACCAATTTAGATTCCAAAGCCATCTTGTAAATGAAACTTAAGGTCATACCTAAATCCATAAAATTCCTTTTCAGAGTTTGACTTTTCTGTTTGGTAGAGGTAATGGAAGTGAAGGTGTTATTCTGTTTGTATCTTTTCTCCATTAAGTGGCCCTACTCTAACATAACAATATTGCGCTTCACAGACTTTTCCATGGGTGAATGGGTGAAGGTTTCCTTACCTTGAAAAGGATTCAAAGAAAAGGAAGGGTTGGTGTTGGTCAGGTTAACTTAAGGTGTATTTGAAGAGCTTGGATTATCTGGTTTGGGCCTGGTCTGATTCATGGATTTTATTTCATCAATTTGGGAATTCAAGGCTTCGGTCACATAAGCCAGTGCATTATGGAAGCTGGTTTGTTGAGGGGTCAGGGCTTTGGAAAAGTCATCCTGTTGAGTGATCAATCTTTCATTGAAGCTGGCTTGTTGAGCGATGTTTCATTGAAACAAATTTGTTGAGCACTAAGAGTGGAATTGAACATGACTTCGAAATTTTCCTCTTGCCTTTTGATGAGGGTGGTGAGAAGTGTGCCCATAGCATCCATATTGGTTGGGTTAGCTATTAGTACCTTTTAAAGATAAGGAAAGGAATTAATACGTAGAAGAGAAAGCCTAACTCTATTCTAGGTTTATAGAGAAAAGGAAAACCTAACTCTGTTCTAGGTTTATGAGGAAAAAGACACCTAACTCTGTTCTAGGCTTATAGGGAAAAAGAAAAACTATATGAGGAAAAAGACACCTAACTCTGTTCTAGGCTTATAGGGAAAAAGAAAAACTAACTCTGTTCTAGGCTTATAGGGAAAAGAACACCTAACTCTATTCTAGGTTTTAGGAAAAGTTATGCATTGCAAATTTCTAGGAAATTGATTCCTAAAGTAAGGTGGGCCAAAGTTATTTGGATTTTATGATTTTGGGCTTTACTCTAAAGCACATAGGTCCAAGGGTAATTAGGCTTAGAGAGATCATGGATGCCAACTGGGTTTAGGCTTTGTGAGATCTTGGTGCCAACTGGGTTTAGGCTTTGTGAGATCTTGGTGCCAACTGAGTTTGGGCTTTGGAGAGATAATGTTGCCAAATGGGTTTTGGGCTTTGGAGAGTTATTATTGCCAAATGGTTTTGGGCTTTAGGTAGTAATGGTGGTGTTTAAGTTTAATGGGCCTTGGTTCCATTTGAGTAAGAGGTGTTTGAGGCTAATGGGCCTTGGGTCGATTTGAGTGAGAGGTGTTTGAGGCTGATGGACTTTGAGCCCATTTGGGTTGAGAGGTATTTAAGGCTGATGAGCCTTGGGTCCATTTGGGTTGAGAGGTATTTGAGGCTGATAAGCCTTGGGTCTATTTGGGTTGAGAGGTATTTAAGGCTAATGGGCCTTGGGTTTATATAGGTGAGAGTTGTTTGAGGCTAATTGTACTTGGGTCGATTTGGAATGACTCTCAACTGGTTTAAGGTACAACCTAGACTCATTCAAAATGGAATATATGCTTTATGAATCATGAATACATGTATGCATGTGTATGAAGAAAATTGGTTCATTATGACAACTTAACATTATTGTGGTTCATGGGCCCTAAAGTCTGAGGTCTAATGTTCATTATATGAAGGCTAGGTAGTTTGCTTTAAGGGTACACGTCACACTAGAGCAGTGATATACCTAACCACATGTGAAACAATGAGTTTCACGTGGGTCCAACAGTATGACTGCTTATTACACCTCAAAAAGGATTCGAAGATTCGTCGCGGGATGGATGCTTTTGCTATCTCCCAACATACTCAAAGAGAGTTGTCAAGTCGATGCTACTCGCTATCCAAAGTTTGAATTTCGTAACTGGTGATATAGTGATTCATGAAAATCAAAGTTAAACTAAAAGCCAAGTAAAAAGTCATTTTTGAAAATATTTTCAACCAATTGGCAGTCCACATTAACTTTTGAAAATGTGGGATCGGAATGCTCATTTGGGGTAATTTCTCACGGAGGAGACGACCTTAGCGCCTTTTATTTGAAAATGATTTTGATTTTGAAGTCGCCATCTTAAGTTATTTTTGTTGGAAAAATTTAAGGTAAAAACCCATTTTGACTCCAATTTTATCCCAAAGGAAAAAGTGCACTAGTCTTTGAAACCAAAGAGGATTCGGGGACTAGGTTTTCAGTTGAACTTGGCTTTTAATTTTAACCTCAATTTAAAATGATTTTCATGAGCAATTAAAGAAGGACATGTAAGATGCATGAACAAGTAAATAAATGGATGAATAATTGAAATGTAAGTGATCAAGTAAAACAATCAAAGAAAGCGATAAAAGTAAATTATTACACCTCAAAATCTCAAAATGGGGGATACCAACTCTAGCCCTTATGGGTTCTAGGTTGATCACACATTCCCCAAAGAACACCTTTAACAAATAAAATAAAACAAGTAATCAAAGAAAAAGAGATGGTTTTTGTCTTTTTTGGATTTGAAGCTTTTACACAGCTTGCCTGCGTATCCCATTGAATGGGAATCAAAACCCACACAGTTCTTCCTTCTCGCGAAGGGGGGTTGATTTTATGCCCAATTTATCATGTTTTGATTCTTTATTTGATGCTCTACCAAGGTAGAAAAGATGAGTTAGGAGACGATATCTTTGCCCTAGCTTTTAGGGATGTTGGCGGACGGAGTGCTTCTAGATCGGAGTTCCACCTTGGATCAGATGAAGCCCGAGGAAATGGATCAAAATGTCTTCTTAGCTCTTAAGAAAACAAACCGGCAGAGGGACCTTGCTTAGAAAAAAAACCGGCAGAGGGACCTTGCTTAGAAAAAAAATAACTTTGAGGCTCAACACGCCTCTAGTAGCAACTCTTTAAATTCAAAGAGAGCTAAAAAGAAAGAAAATATGACTTGGAAGCGAAAAAAAAAGACGAAATCAAATAAACTAAATGATTTCTTGTCTTTTCCTTCTTGTCTTTTGTTGCTTTTGTGACTTATTGTGTCTTTTGGAAGGTGGGGGGAGGCTTTCTATTTATAATAGGAGCTTGGAGGGTCGAATCCCATCATTTTCCAATGTGGGATTCAAAAAAAAATGAGCCCAGAACGTAGTTGCCGCCGGCAAGAGAAATTGTTGCCGCCGGAAGGGGGTGCCGGCACCCCAGGGTGCCTTGGTGGCATAAGGTCTGAAGGAGGGTGGCAGCAGTGGCAAAGAGCCATGCTGCCGCCCTTGGGCATGGCTGATGCCGCCCAGAGCCGCCACCCCTCTCTAGCGGCAATGCCATACCTGGAGGGTGGCACCTGTGCCCAGACTTCATTCTGAGGTCGTCCAAGTCCGTCCGAGCACGGGTTTGGTTCCAGAGAGTGCTATTCGGGTTGGCACGAGTCCGAGGGGTGTAAAAAAAATGAGTGTTCACAACTATAGGCAATTGAATAAGGCGACAGAGAAGAACAAGTATCCATTGCCTCGGATAGATGACTTGTTTGATCAGCTGCAGGGTGCTAGCCATTTTTTGAAGATTGATCTGAGGTCTGGGTATCACCAGTTGAAGATTAAGAAGGGTGATGTACCTAAGACTGCTTTCCTGACCCAATATGGGCATTATGAGTTCTTGGTATTTCCATTCGGGTTGACCAATGCACTAGCTGCGTTTATGGATCTGATGAACAGGATGTTCAGGTTATTTTTGGATAAGTTTATCATTGTATTCATTGATGACTTACTTATCTATTCTAGGAGCGAGGAGGAGCATGTGGAGCATTTGAGGATTATTTTGCAGACACTTCGGGAGCATCAGTTGTATGCTAAGTTATCTAAATGTCAGTTTTAGCTAATCGAAGTGTGTTTCCTTGGGCATTTGATATGCAAGGAATTGATTAAGGTGTATCCTCAGAAGATTGAAGCAATTGTGAATTGGCCTCAACCTACCAGTGTTGTAGAGGTTCACAATTTTCTGGGTATGGCAGGGTATTGCAGGAGGTTTGTGAAGGATTTCTCCAGGATTGCAGTTCCATTGACCATGCTGATGTGGAAACAAGAGCGTTATTTGTGGACTGATGAGTGTGATCGTAGCTTTCAGACTTTGAATTCTTGCCTCACTAGTGCTCCAGTGTTGGCATTGCCCTCAGAGGGGGAGAAATTCACTGTGTATTATGATGCTTCTCGGATCAGATTGGGGTGTGTATTGATGAAAAACAGGATGGTGGTTGCTTATGCTTCTCGTCAGTTAAAGAAGCATGAAGCAAATTATCTAACTTATGATTTAGAGATGGCAGCTGTGGTATTTGCATTAAAGATTTAGAGACATTACTTGTATGGATCGAAATATGAGATATATACTGATCATAAGAGTTTACAGTATATATTTCAGCAGAAAGATCTAAATCTTTGGCAGCATAGATGGGTGGAGCTACTTAAGGATTATGACTGTGAGATCCTTTATCACCCGAGTAAGGCCAATGTAGTGGCTGATGCATTGAGCAGGAAGTCCATGGGTAGTTTAGCTCATATCATGATTGGCAGGAGACCCTTGATCCGAGAGATGAGGGATTTGACATATATGGGAGTGTAGTTGGATTTGGGATCCTAGGATCGGAACCAAGCTATGATAGCCCAATTTAGGGTGAAGTCATTGTTACTTGATGATATTAAAGTGGCTCAAGATAGGGATCCTTATATATTAAAGCTTTAGGGAGATGTGCAGAGTGGTAAGATGATAGAGTTTATAGTGAAGGATGGTGTACTGAAGTGTGGGAAACGTATATGTGTACCTGATATGGATGGGCTGCGGGATCAGATTATGAGAAAAGCTCAGTACTCAACATATAGTGTACATCCAGAGATTACCAAGATGTACCATGATTTGAGAAATGTATATTAGTGGCCCGATATGAAGAGAGATGTAGCTCAATTTGTGTCCAAATGCTTAGCCTGTCAGCAGGTTAAGTTTGAGCATCAGAAGCCATCAGAGTTGCTTCAGGAGATTGAGTTGCCAAAGTGGAAATGGGAGTAGGTTACTATGGATTTTGTAGTGGGTCTACCGAGGACTATGAGGGGTTATGACTCCATATGTGTGATTGTAGATCGGTTGATGAAATCTGCTCATTTTCTGGAGGTTAAGACCAGTTATACGACAGCTCAGTATGCACAGTTGTATATGGATAAAATTGTGCGACTTCATGGAGTTCCTTTGATGATCATTTCATATAGGGATACACAGTTCACTTCACAGTTTTGGCAGAAGTTTCAGGAGGCCATGGGTACCTAGATACGGTTCAGTACTGCTTTCCATATGCAGACTGATGGGCAGTTGGAGAGGACAATCCAGACTTTGGAGGATATGCTTAGATTGTGTGTTCTGGATTTCAAAGGTAACTGAGATTATTATCTGCCATTGATTGAGTTTTCTTATAACAACAGCTACCACTCTTTTATTGGTATGGCTCCATTTGAAGCACTATATGGTAGAAAGTGCAAATCTCTAGTGTGTTAGGTAGAGCCAGGGGAAAAGTAGCTAGAGGGGCTAGACTTGATCAAAGAGACCATGGAAAAAGTGCCTATAATTAGAGATCGGATGAGGACTGCCTTCAATAGGCAGAAGAGCTACGTTGATCCAAAGAGGAAAGATGTACACTTTGCAGTTGGTGACCATGTCTTCCTTAAGGTCTCACCGATGAGGGGTATTATGAGATTTGGGAAGAGGGGAAAGTTGTCACCAAGGTTTATAGGCCCATTTGAGATTCTTGAGAAGATAGGTAATGTGGCCTATAGATTGGCTCTTCCACCTAATATGAGCCATGTACATC
>CANXYC012571483.1:0-16245 GCA_948193065.1 Aleurites moluccanus | reverse complement strand
TTTAAATTGATTTTAGAATTAAAATGAAAACAATATTTAAAAATAAAAACTAATGAGGTGGATATTTTCAAAGAATACAATGATCAAAAGAAGTCTAGAACTTAGATTTCATCAATTAAACTTTTATGGTTTCTTACTCATGATTGATTATTCAATTTTTGTGGTTAATGAATTAATTACTCTAAATTATGTATAATTTTTTCTCAAGCAATTACACAAGTACTTATATTAATTTCATTTCTACTCTTGTTATCACTGCATTAATGCAAACCTATTAAGTTCTTTAGTAATTTATAATCCCCTAAAGTGTTTTCCAATTTTTTAGCAACTTGATTCCTTAGATAATTGATCTAATGAACTAATACTACACTTCATCTCTCGATTCATTATGTGTTATCTTAAATAATGTTTAATAGTAGCCAATTATTAAACATTTATAAACCTATATCAATAAAATAACCAATATTCAATTCATCACAAGATAATCAATTAATTATTGTTAAACCATAAAATAATTCAATTGACTACATCTTAATTCTAAATTCAAGAATTAGCAACTCATAATTGAAATAAAAATCATAAATTTCAATGAAATATATTAAGAATTCAACATACTACAATATAAATAAAAATTAAGAATAAAAAGAGTTTAAAAATAAACTCTTGATGATTGCAAAATTCAATTTAAGATTGTTAGCTCTTCAATTTGAAGCTTGTTCCTTACTTTTCTTGAAGTTTTTCCTCTTTGTACTCCTTAGAAAATCTTTTACACTCTTAAAATGAGCTTTTCTTTAAGTTAAGAGTCTAAAAATTTACTTTTAAACCAATAACTGAGTCACAACTTCAATAACCGAATCACAACTTCAATAACCGGGTAGTTAATGAGCAATACTTGGATACTGATTATTACTCTTGTGTCTTCTTAATTCAATAACCGAGTATTTTGATCAAAAATTGGATCGCTCATCTCCAAAAATAGATTACCGGTTATTGAAAGCAAATACTCTTTAAATTTATTTTGATTTTTGAACTAAATAACTTCATATCTTCAATTTAATTTCAAACTTTAAAATTTAATAAAAATAAATCAAATATTTACAAAATAAAATAAAATCCTAATAAAATATAACTAAATTATCCTAAAAGAACCTATTAAAATAAACACTCAATAAAATTTAAAATTTTTTTAATATAATTTTAAAAATATATAAACTTTTTAATGTAAGTGGCTAAAATATAAAAATCTCATAATAATTAAACATAAAATTTAAGTTGAAAATTTTCACACTGTCACTCAAAAAGTGGCTGCAATTGTGGTACACCTAATTTGATTATTGTGATGACACATATTAAAAAAGACTATTGTAAGGACAATTTTATCAAATATCATTATAATCAAAGAGTTATTCTGAAGGGACACTCAGAACAATTTGATTGGACAAAAGATCATCCATCTACAAAGGGAGTATCAAGCATGTGTAAGCATATAGACGAAACCACGATTGCAAATTAAGGGTGGCCAAAAAAGAAGTGAAACATGTGAAAGTAGTAAAAAAAATTAGGCCACCTGAAATACGATTTGTGATTTGCGTTTTATGAATTTTTTTGATAAAAAATCATTTTTTCCTTTTCAGATACTCAAAATCAGTTTTTTAGGATTTTAATGTACGGTTTAATTAACTAAATAACAGAGAGAGGGAGATAACTCATTAGATTTAAAATTGTGTTTTAATAATTTACACATTAATTTTTATTGTTCTGAAATTAATAGTTTTAATTTTTAAGATTTATTAATTATCTAACACTTTAATTTTTATTTATAATATTATATATTTTATATATCGATAAATATTTTAATTTATAAAATATTTTTTTACTTATAATTTTAAATCATAATATATTTCAATTTTGTTACTGTAATTTATTATTATTATTATTGATGAGAGATTATTACATATAAAAAAGGGAAAACTAAAATTAAAAAAAAAAAAAAAAAAAAAAAAAAAGGAAGAGTACTATTAGTGAAGAAACAGTGACAAGTGAAGGTTCCTGGATTTTTCTCAAGAAAGCTTTTATTTAGTGTTCACGCCAAAGTTTAAAGTAATTGTTCCAAGAAAAGCCTAATTGTGACTGAGATTGGATTGGCTTATGATATGTTGTATTATTTATTAGAAAAAAGGGGGTGGTCATGGCCCCTCCGGTCAATTGTTAGGTTCACTCTTGTGTAGACGGTATAAGTAAGGGAGTCTCTTCGGCAAAAAAAGGGCTTGGGCTTGATGAAGATGTTCCTACAAGTCCAACTACCTCTTCGTCTTAATGGAACGGGGTACGATAAAAAAGATAGTATCATATTAGACTTTCAGGTAAAAAATTCATTAAGGATACGCCACGCTCATATTATAATGAACCTAAACTTTAAGTCCATAATTCATCAAAGCCTTAATATGACTGGAAAAAACTTTCAGGTCATAAATCTTTGACAATTAAGCAGCTTAATGACGAAGCGGTTCACAACCTTCATTTACTTGCAAAAACCCTCCATTTCTATTGAATCCACCTCTTTGCATAGTTCAAACCTAAGCAAGGAGCTCTAACAATGATTTCCCACTTGTCGATAAAAAAATAATTATGTTAAGATAAAGCTACTCGCACAGTAGACTAGGGGCATCGCTCTTCCCTATTACAATACTTGAATGCATGTTATATGATGTCAGAGGGTTAACACAAAACATATTATTTGTCTCATCATTTCTATCATTAACTCATTATTCTTATGATATTGTCAACTATCTATCTAGTATCATCAAACTATCAAAGCAAACTAGTATAAATAAAAAGATTATCAGTATACTCAAGGTAGCTAATTATTTTATTTCTCATCTCTTTCTCTTATTAAGAATTCTTTTTCTAAAATCAAGACGATAAATCTTTTTTTTTAAAAGATCATTCAACTCCAAACTTCTAACTTAAGCATCGAAAAGTCTTGTCAAACCAAAAGTTTGGCCGTCTTATGTTATTTGCTCCTCTTGCATACTAAAGATTTATCATTATGACTCAAACACACTCAAAGAGAATCCAATCTAAATATTTATCAAATTCTGATCAAATTGAAAGTATATACTTTTCAAATTTCATGTAATTTTCTCTTGCCATTAAAATGATATAGATTGTAATATCTAACTATTTAAATTTAATAAAATTTTAATGCTTAAATTCTTATAAATAATTTTTAATTTTTAGAGATCAGTCCCTGCTTATAATCATGGTGGAGTAAAGTGTAAAAATATATATCATGCATGGTATCAAAATGATAGAAAATTAGACAATAAAGTTATAGTGTAAATTAACATTTCCATATCAAATATAACCAATAAAATTCAAATTTTTTTATAGATGGGTCCGTGTTCTAATTTGATCCAAGCTTGTAAATATTTGCTTTAACAGAATTGGTCTATGTCTATTCATCACGTATGAAGAGAAGAGAATCAAGTAGCTGACTGGTCAGCAAATGCTGCTCTGAGAGAACCTTGGGGATTCAGTGATTGGATATAACACTTTCTAGGCTTCATGAAGATCTGTTAGCTGACAAGTTGTGAACATTATGGCCTAGTAGACATATTTGTTAGTTCCTTTGAGCTTTCAACTCTCCATTAAAAAAGAGAAAAAAAAAAAAAAATCCAAATCCAATATAAAAAAAAATTCAAAATTTTAATTTTGATCTTACTATTCAACTAAAGCCTTATTAGCTATTTAAATGTGGGATTAAATCATAATTAAACAAATTATATAAATGTTACACTTAATGTCATATATTTTTTCTTTATAAGTAAAATTAATTGTCCTCTCTCACATATTATTATCATATATTAATAGTTTAATTATTGAATATTTAACACACAAAAAAATAATATGTAATGGTTCATTCTTCTTTAAAAAATTTCAATCTATGGAAAAAGTAATTAACTATCATGTGTAATATGTGTACTGAGATATAATCTAATAGTAAGTATATATTCTCCTGAATAATAAATTCAGAATGAATTTTTTCTTTTCTATACTTAAAAAAAAAAAATTCATGTGTAATATAATAATTATGTTACTATAGATTTGGGCCTCTGTTGAGTCTTTACCGCGATTAGATCTACAAGCAACTTTTGAGTTAAATGATGGTAAAACTTGCTAAGAAACTCATTACTATATGCAGGAAGGAAGCCCAACCCAACATTACCCTCAGGCCTAGTGTTGTATTCTGTAGATCAACTAGTAAAGGCTTAGTTTAACCAATAAGTTTTGCCATGAACTTACAAGGAAAATATCTTATTCCATCATTTTATATTATCAACTAATTAATAGTTATTAACTATGTTAAATAATAACTATTCCATAAGATAAATATGATAATTAATCACCTAAATCATGATATATATATATATATATTATAATTAACATGCTAATTAAGGACGGTACCATTTGCTATGATACAGTGGTTATCAACACAATACAAATAGCCCCTACAATTGATTTTTCTTTACTTCTCTTCCCTTGATTTGCCAAAAGCACATATATGAAGTTGTTTTAGCTAAAATAAACAGCTTTGCAGGTGCAAATTCGCACCATATACTGCAATTTTTGTTTCACTTCTTCTAATTTACCTCTTCTTTTTTATTTGACTATTGCGACACTTTAAAAATCTATTAAATGATCTATTATCATTAACTTAATTAATGGTATTGTATATTTTTTTAAAAAAATATTTGATCTGACATTATATTTATATTTATATAATTATGAAATATACATTTATATGTGAAATTATAATTTGATATATTAGATTTTAGTGCTTTTTAGTTTGACCCTCAAAATTATAATTTTAATTTCGTCTCTGACGCTGATATATTAAATTATTATTGATTAATTCATAAATTAATATGATGAACCTAATTATTTTTGTATCAAACAGTCTTGAGTTCAATTTGGGATTAAGTGGGAATAATTTATGAGAAGAAGAGAATAACTCTATTCATAATGCATTATTTCAATTTTTATTTAAAAAAATTACATTTAACATTTTTTCTAAAATAATTTTTCCAACCTCAAAAAAAAAAAATTCAAATTACAAAAATCTAAAAATTTATAAAGTGTATTTACAAAATTAAATTAAGCGTATCCTGACAACTTATATTTTTTTTTCTTTTTTTTTTCTAAAATTGAACAATAGATATAAAAATATAAAATTTTTATTAGTTAAAATATTTTTATAATATTATAAATTGAAAGAAAATATTAATATATACTCCAACTGCTAGAAAATCATTTTTGATAAATTTTAAAAAATTATATGATTAGTGAAAGAAAATAAAAATAGATTAAAAAGCTGAATATTTAGGATTTTTTATTATTAAAATTAAAAAAAAATCTATTAAAATACTTAATTATAAAAAATATATTTAAAATTAAATGTTAATTTTGAAATATATATGTTTATAGCAAATTATTACAATTTAATTAAAGAAAAATGTAATTTTAATGGTATAAGTGGGTGAGCACAAATCTATTATTTTCATTTTTCAATTAATGGAATATAATTGAATGTGCTAAAATTATGGAACGAAGAAATTAAAAGAGTGTTTGAATAGAAATTTTATTTTTAAAATAAAATTTTAAAAATATCATTTTAAAAAAAGTTATCATGTCGAGTTTAAATTTTTTCTATTTTTAAATTTCAAAACGGTATTTTAAATTAATTAGTCAAATATTGAAAAAAACCATTTAATATTTATCACGACCTAAATTTGAGATAATAACCAACGTAAAATTAGACAGAAATCTAATCTCACAAATCTAATAAATATTATACTTATAATATATAAAATTACATTTAAACAATTAATTAATTACTTATATCCATTAAATTATCATTTAAATACTATTAACCAATAATAACAAATCAAATAAAATGTATTACAACTAATATTTAGAAATCAACTAAAATACTCCCAAATGAAAGTTTTCACAACCACTCTTAAGATCATGGCTTGATTTTAGAAGAAAAAAAAAATATTGCCAAAAGAATATCAAAGACATGTAAAGAAACTGAAATTTTAAAAAAGTAAACAAATCACGCTTAGTGATAAAATATATAAAGATAAAAAAAAAAAAAAACTTAACATTTTAGATATGTACATACTTATCACATATATAATCATTAACAATAATTCAAATACCAATAATAACTCAAATAAATCATTGAATACTTTTTCTAAAATTATATAATATAAAAGCATGTAAATTTTATATATCGCTTATATAAATAAATTTTTATATATATACTTATATATTCACAAATAATTATTTAAAATAAATAATATGGAAGAATTTCAACTGAACACTTTTACACATATGTGACAAATAGACATATGAAATTTAAGTCTCGTATAACATATAAAGTTCAAAACTTGAGTAATATATAAGCACTATGAAGTATACATCATATTATTCCCCATATGTCAAATACATATAATATATAAGACTGAAACCCAAAAAAAACCCAGATATCATGAGAGGTTCAAATATTTATTTCATCCCAAATAAAAATATCATATAAAATATAATAAAAATATTAATAATAGTAACGATTCATAAATTTAAATACAAATAAATTCTAATATCAAAAATCCAATAACAACTATTATATATACACATTACACATACATTGCAAACAGATTTATAAGTCATACAATTATTAATTTTATATAGTTTATCTTATTTAACTTCTAATTATAAGCTAATTCAATTAATTTATTTATATAAAAGTCACACACATGAACATTAAATTATTGTAATTAAATTTTATATATTTTCTCACCTGAAATCAAGTAATTTGTAACAAAATTAATTAATTTTCGAATTACCAAACTCAACACCTAAACATATATATAATAGATGAACATTCTGTAATCTAAAATATCAAAATCATTTGACTTAAAACACAAATTCTTTCCAATAAACTCATTGTGGCAGCATATATATTTTCTATTACATAATATCACAACCTTCTCCAAATTAACTCAAATTTTAACACTAATTATCTAACATATATATAAATATAAATCTGAAAAAATCTATAAATTAAGAATCCAATTGGATCTCCGAATATCAATATAAATTTGATTATATAACAAACTGTCTTGACACTAACAGTATATAAATATTAACTTACAAACTTATTTTTTACAATTCCAAAAATTATATACAACTTTCATAATATACTAAACATATTAAGTAATTAATCCTAAAAAATTTAAATCAAAATAATTTTATTCCGCTCTTCGAAAAATTTGCATTTTGAGGCTATCCTAAACATATTTTTTTATCAGACAGTCTATACAAATTCTACTATAAAAAGCGATTAACCATTGGATCATTTCAAAATTTAATTTACATAAATTAGACATTTATATATCAAACATATAAAAAATGCACCATCATATATAATTCCAATAAGAAGTTATGTAATTCGAAAGTCTCAGTAGATTACCAATATGAACTTTGATTCATTATTCTTAATTAATAAACTCTAATTTTTTTTGCATTCTTTAATTAAATCAATTGAAATCAACTCCAGTAATACTAAAATTCAGAAATATATTTTTATTTAATTATTCATCATCATGCTCCACAAATAAATTCTCAAGATCTAATTAAAATTTTTAATTATTTATATTTGTTCTTTTCTCTTAATTTCATAAGATAATCATCCAAAAATCATCTATCATAAATACACATCAATATGAATATGTAAAAGAACTATTGTATTATGAACTATTGTATTATGTCTTACTTCCTAGAACTCCAAAAAATTAGAAGATGACTGAAAAAAAATCTTTAAGAATAATTTGGTCTCTCAATTATTTCTCTCTTTAACCTTTTTCTATTTCTTAACGTATGATTGCTACTTTAAGAAATATAACTCATAATATACCATCAAAAGAGAATTACAACTTTAATTATTACTTGCTCTTTAATTCCCTTTTTAATTAATTTAATCAATTTAATTTATAAATATCTTATTTTATAAATAAATTATTAAGTCTATTTAAATTATACTATAACCACAACATTTAATTATATATCATATAAATTCTTCAAAAATCCAATTAATTATAATTTATATCAAAGTATTCTTAATTCACTATAAATATAAATTGCACTTAAAATAATTCAAATTCACTTTATATTTTATATTTATACCTTTAACTATTATTTATATTCCATAACTTGAATTTGACCTACATATGCACATAAAATATATAAAATTTCCTCAATTGAAAATCAAAAGTTTCACAGCATTTTTTAAACATCAAAATGACATCTCATTTTTATTTTAAATAGATTCAAACACCCTCTAAATAACTAATGAAGTGAAATATTAGGGATGCTTTAATTTATTTCTAAAAAGAGATGGACTTATTAATAATATTAATTTAAACTGAGGGATGAAATAATAACTTATCATAAAAAATTATGGTTTTATATTTTAAAATTGTGTTTTAATGTAAATGACATAATGTCATATAATTTTTTGACTAAAAAAAAAACAAAAATAAATATGGGGAACAAGGGAAAATGGGAAAAATAAATAAAGTAAACATTATTCATTATGAGTTTTTTTTTTCTTTTTAATTAGCATATAGAAACCCTTAAAAGAAAATAGATTCTCAAAATTTAAAATTTATATATATATATATATATATATATATACTTTATCACTAAATTATTAATTCAACTACATATAGAATATATGGTAAAATAAAATAAAAATGAGTAAAAAGTTTTAATTAAATTAAAAATCACTTAAAATTAAGTTAATATTATTAATTTAAAATTTATATAGAATATAATAAGTTATTAATTTTTAAATATTTTTTTAATTTAAAAATTATATTATTTATTTTATTTTAATATTTAAAATTTAACGTTTAATTTTAAATTTTACCAATCAGAACTTTAGAGTTAATTGTGAAATGAGCTCTCATTTTCGTTAGCCACTTAGCATTGATTCTCAACAGAATCCCCAACGTATAGATTGGGACCATTTGTTACTTGGCCTGGTTGTTGCTATTACAACCTATCTTCACCTTGGAAAATTCAATTTTCAGATTTCCACAAAATAAATAAAACCTTTTGAAAATTCAACATCACTGCCCTGTATCATTAATCACAGCCACACATATAGAACCAGAACAAACAAGTCTCCGTACTTGGCTCTTTCATACTTAACCATACAAATTTGTGTATAATTTGATGGAATTTCACTAAAATATGGATAATTGTACAAATTTCAACACAAACCAAGTAATTATTCTCATACAAATTATTATTCATGAAGAAAAATTATAAAGAAAAAGAGATCTTCCAATCTGAACTCAAGAAATTAAAACAAAAACTTCCAATCCAGACTCAAGAACTTAAACCTAATAGTATTTTCCTTAAAAAATTTTCAACAACTCATTGGAGGCAGGTCAGCTGATTTTGCAAGAGGTGGGTTTGAGTTTGATTTCTTAAAAACCCTGCTACCAAAAATCAAGAAACCAAGAGTATGACCAGCCACAGCAACCAAGAAAACACCGCCATTAAATGACATGACAGCTAACATAACCAAATAGGCTAAACCAACTCTCAGAGCATGCAATAAAGATTGGATTAAACCAGCCATCAAATTAGTTGATCCAGGCTTGATCAATTGAGAATGGGAAAGCCATTCAACAAGAAAAGCAAACACAAAAACAACTATTAAAGATAAAACATACATGCCAGTTCTTGTTCCAGGCCAACCAGAGAAGAGAATTTCAGCATTTTTGCCCCAAAAAAATGTCATATGCATCATCATCTTATGGTGAGGCTGCATCATCATCGTCTTGTTGTTGTTCATGGTTGATGATGGTATTCCCATGCCTCCTCCCATGGCATGACCATGATCATGATTATGATCCATCTCTCTCTCTCTCTCTCTCTTTCTCTTGGACAAACGTTGTGGAAGTCGGAAACTCTTTTTGGCTTGGCTTTGCTCTCCTGTTATAGAAAGGGAGCTGTAGGTTCATAAATACCAATAGGATCGTACAATATGGATTAGTAAACTATGTAAATTGCAAAGGGGTGTCATCTGGAGGACAGTGGGAGTTTGGCCCCTCTAATTCATTTGGAAGTCCACATTATATTCTTATATAATTAATTTAATTTTTAATTAATCCTTCAAAATTTTTAATTAATCTAAAAATAATTTTTAATATTAAAATTATTTAATTAGTTTTTTTTTTAATTTAAAAAAAAATCGATCATAAATCTATAATTCAACGAAAAATTCAATTATCATTAAATCAAACTGTTATATTTCGGTGTATATTTAATTAATTTTTATTCTATAAATACGAAACAAAAAATATTTAATGAAAAATGTATTTTTATGTAAATATAATTAGTTATTATTTTTTAAAATAAAAATTATTACAAAATTTAAAAACAAATTAATCTTTATTTTTTGTTTTTTCTGTTAATTTTGGTCCTCTAAATAATTTTTTTTTTAATTTCCCCACCGACTTTATGTACTACCTAAATAATTAAAATTGAGGTTGTACTTCCTGTTGTACAAATATAATTAGTTATTATTTATTATTATTACTTTAATACAAAAAAATATTGTTATTAATATTTTTAATTGTTTTTAAAATATACTAAAATTGTATTTAATAAATATATAATTTTTATATAAAAAATATCATAATAAAATTTTTCATTTTTAAATATTATAAAATAATTTTTTACATATTATTTTTTTTAATTGTTATAAAATTATTTCGAAAACAAACCATTTTTATTATCAAGAAATTTAATTAATCACATAAAAAATGAAAATATTAATACTTCCCAATTTAAAATGTAATAATTCAAAAATATAATTTTTAATAATATGCATATAATTATTTAATTCTTTACTTATATATTATTTTAATCCTATAATTTATTCAATTTTAGAAAATATATATGATTTATTAAGATATTTTAATAAAATATATAATCAAATAATATTTTCAATGAGTACAATTTAAATTTTATTTCTTAAACTAAAATGTCAATATGATTATAATTTAAAATTTAATTCAGTAAATTATCTTTCTTATTAAAAATTTAAAAAAAGTAAAAGTAAAAGAAATTTATTTTATAATATGTAAAAATGAAAAATTATATATCTTTCTTATTTTTTTTTAATACATATGTTTTTCTTTTCTATAAAAACTAAAAAAATAAAAATTATACTTAAATCTTTCTTTATATTTATAAAAAAAAATTTCTTGTACATCAATTATATATTTATTAAATATATTTTTATTATATATATATATATGAATTGAAATTAATAAATAAAGAAATAAAATTTAATTAAATATTTTTTCTTGTAAAATTTATTACTTATTAAATAATACAATATGGATATTATAATTAAGTTTAGTAATAAAAAAAAATTAAAATGTCAAAAATTAAAATGAGAGTGTTAATATCGTATCTCTTTATTAAATTTACATTAAGAAATCAATGAAAATATTAAACAGCAATATGCAAGTATTTTTAAATTTTAATATATATATATAGGAAGCAGGCTTTTGCCAAGTCGGCAATTGAAACTCAAATTGGGCCTTGTAAAGGTTTTCTCATAGATTTTTAATTAGTGGCTTAGTGGGCTTTAGGGCCTTAGGCTTATTTGCAATTAGGACTACACATAAAACAATAATAGGATTTGACTTGAGCATCAGTTGGATAGCTTTACAGTTAACTATTGCGAAATGTACAAATAAATTATCAATTTGTGATCTTAATATAGTGATATTTGTTATTATTATTGTTATTTTTTTTATAAAAAATAATATTTCATTTATGAGAAAACTCGAAAAAAAAAACTGAAAACATTACAATCAAAATGAATATAAAATTAGTTGTACCCCTAAATTTGATTGACAAAATTATTAAAATAATAATATTTAGTCCAATAGCTATAACTGACACATCGGCAAAAAATATACTCCACTCAAAATTGATATTAAGTTATATGATGAGTCTGATCGTTGAAAACCAAACAAAACTCTTTTTTATATTGAAAAAATAAATAAATCTACATAAAAAAAAAGAGATAATTTTAACTTTTATAAATGGAACACACAAACAAAATAAAAATAAATATAAATAAAGAAAACTAGATCTAACATTAAAATTTTATTCAAAATAAATATAAAAAAAATTAAAACAAAAAAAAATAAATAGAAAAAATAAGATGACTAAGTTGTTACTCTTTAAAATATCTCTATTTGTGTCAATATTATTAATGTTGTTGTTTAATATTGATGTCCTGATTTAATTCTTCTTACTTATTATTTTAATATTGTTAAAATGTAGTCATTACCTAATCAACTAATTAGATATTGATATATTGATTTAACCCTTCTCATTGTAATTAGGAGATCAGTCATAATTAAATGTTGACATGTTAATTTTTTTTTTAATAAAGGATAATTCATTGATTAATCAAAGAATTACATATGATCCTATAATACAAATAAAGAAAGCCACTAGCTAAATTCCATGACGCAGGGCCATAACTCATATCAACTGAAGTTGATAGGATTTTTTATATACTAATTTAATTCTCCCCACAAGAGGTATCCATCCCATCATTTGAACATTTTTAAGATGTAGCCATTAAATGTTTTTTACAAGGATAAATTATTAATTAAACATTGATATCTTAATTTAGGGTTGAGGAGTACACAGCAACTTCTTATATGTCTAATTTTAGATATTTAAAAATTTTTATAAAATTTTTTAAAAATTGTAATTTGATAGTGTTTCATATAATGAATCCAATGATATATTTTTTTATGCTAAATAAAAATTAAATGGATAGAAAAAAATGCATTATATATATATAAGTAGGAAAGAGTCTAATTATATATGCTATTATAATTTTAGTCTTGAGAGTTTCAAAAATCCAAATTAACATCTCAAATTTTTTATTTGACATTAAATTGATCCATTTGTATGGTATTGGGCTCACCTTTTATATTAATGGCCAATGGCTGCTATTATTCTTATTAAGGCGGATATAAAAATTTTGAAAAGAAAAACACTCTGAAATAAATATAAAAATTTTAAAAAGAAAATATTATGATAATAAAATAAATTTTATTTAAAAATATTAAATAAATGTTTCAATTAAAAATAATTAAAAATTATTATAATATTATCAGAAAAGAAAATGAAAAAAAAAATAAAGAAAAATATAACTAAATAATATTTTATCAGGAATTAAAAAATTATTTTTTTTTAAAATAAAAAAAATTATTTTATTAATTTCGATAAATTTTATAAATTAAATAGTATTTTACCATAAAAATCAAGATAATATTAAGTTTTACCATCATTTAGATTCGTCTATGGTTCTTACCATAATTTTTTTTTTATTTTTTTTATATATTATACTAATATAAAGTATAAAAATGCCATTTATCAAATTGATAATTAAATCAAATATACAATCAATATGACAAAAAACAAACTTGAGAGTTAAACTTACGATTTCTATCTTTGATTTTACTACTAAATCAAAATCCATTGGCGATATATAGTCATTCTCCTAGTAGAGGCATACTGGTTATTGAATATTGATGTATAATTTAATTTTATCCACAACTGAAAGATTGGCCATTAAATATTGATGTTTACATTTTGATCTAATCTTCTCCAGACCAACTGCTATCCAATTATGAGTGGCAATTCACCTGTCAAACTCACAAATGGAAGCTAAACCCATTAACAAAGCCAGAAAAGAATGAAAAACGATCCTTCAACAGCTTGCAGTTTCAAACAAAGAACCGAATAGGGCATGCATATACTCAAAACTTGGTAGTGTATAGGCCAAAAAACAGAAACTGAAGATTCAGATCCAGCTTCCAAGTAAAAGACAGTGTCCCAACTTGAAATTTCCTAATTGGAATCTTGAAACATTTTGTAGTTGATATTGCACATGGGTATCTTAATTTCCACCTCAGTAGAGACATCCCATATTTAGAATCTTTGTTACTAAATTAAAAGGTCCCGAAGTAATAGTTGTCAGAAATTTATTGGTCCCAACTTCCAACAATAATTGGACCCATTTAATAAAAGACAATCCCTTTCACTAGCCAGTGTTAAAAACTGCCAATCAATAACCAATCTATCATCTATGGAGTCTTTGCTTACTTAATTCAACGTAAATCACAGGTTAGCCGTATAATTGCTACTTGTGATTTTGTATCTAATTTCCCTCGAAAGACAGCTACAATTTCAGTAATGGATCGAGTTGTGATTTCAGGTTATATATATATATATATATATATTATTGTGAGCAGATGAAATTTTTAAAAAATTTAATGATTTTAAAATTTAAATTTGATCGCCGTAAAATATACTTACCTTCATCAAATTAGTCTAATAAAGAGATTGATAACAATAACTGTCACATAGTGATGAGTTTGGTATATAGAGACCATTATATGTCCTATGGCGGGATTCCAAAGTTACGAGGTATTCATTTATATTATATTTTTTAATATAAAAAATAAAAAAATTAAAAAAATTAAATTGATAGGTTGTATAAAAAAATAATTTAATTCTTGATCTAATTTTAATATAAATATCTGAATTTCAAAAAATTAATAAATAGAAAAATAAATATTTTTGATCTAACCTTAGGTCCTTTCATATTAATATTTAAGAAAAAATCATTATCAAAATAACAATATCAAAAATTTGATATACTATACAGAAAAAAATATGCATGAAAATTTAGTTTTAATATTGAAAATCTAAACAATTTATAAAATTATTACTTATCTATTATCAATTGGAGATGATTAAGGTTAAAAAAGGATTTGAGTTGATTTAGTAAAAGATTAAATTCACTTAAAATTTATGGAGAAATTTAGTTGCAATTGAAAAAAAAAAAGATAAGAATAAAAGAAATAAAAGGAAATTTTAAAAGAGAATATAGAGTGATTATGAGTTGATGGGGGCAAAAATAGATACAAGAAAAAAATGGTAATTAATGGGTAAGTCGGTTGTATTTTATTTAATTTTTTTCAATGATCACATGGCTGTCAATGGTTGCATGCTATCCATTTATATTTGTTTGTGAGTTTGGATAATAAGTTTTTCTTTAGATTTACATGTCTTTAATTAATGAGTTGTCCATTTATATTTGTTGATAAATTTCATTAATAAGTGGTCTGCCACTGTATATGCCTCCAATAATTTGGTGAATTATATATTTAAGGTTCCACATTTTCCTCTATATAAAAGTAATAATAAGGTAAAAAAATGGTCTCTCTTAGATTCAATCTCAATACACTTTTTTTTTTGTATTTTTTCTCTACTAGCCTACTGATTTAGGCATCGGATGCTCCCAACCGGATCAGTCATAGAGAGCTCATGATTCTACTTTTTATTGTTTATAAATCTTGGGATGGCAATGGGAAGGGGCGAAGGCAAAGGAACCATTCCCCATCTTTACCTCTGCCTTAATGGGGAATCCTTATTTCCGTCATTGCCTCATATTTCGGAACAATTTAGTATTTATCTCCATCTTCATCTCTATCTCCATGGGAATCTCCATCCCTACAGGGATCCTCATCCCTCACTTGAATTTTATATTGCTAAATTTATATATATTTATAAAATTCGTAAATAATAGCTGAAAATAAACTTATTTAAAAAATATTAATAAATACATACCACAAAGCATCAACTAAAAAAATTAAAATATAAATATGTCTAATATATTAAAAATATTCTGCAATGTTATTAAATAAAATATTAAAAATTTAACATATATAAAAGTATGAGAGTACTTAAAAAAATTAATCCAATAAGTGCAAAGTATTTCACAAACTTCAATAATCATATAAACATCTCTTCATTAAAAAATTCAATACATGAATAAATTATAAGTTTAAATATATAATTTGCATTTGTTAAAAGAACAATTGTTATTATTTAACATAATGAAACCGTAGTTCCCTTTACTTGAAAGGAAATGAAACCAATGGCCTAAAGAGAAAGGATGAGTCAATCCAATCAGAAAATCTTTAGAGGTGTCATGATAAGAAAATTGCAAAGAGTTCTGAGTGATGAAAATTTGAAACTCTAATATATATATATATA
>CANXYC012571372.1:0-77206 GCA_948193065.1 Aleurites moluccanus | reverse complement strand
ACATACAAAATCTATACACTCTAGATATATATATATATATATATATATATATATATATATATATATATATATATATATATATATATATATATATCAACTCCTATTTATGAATCATGCTAAATAAGGAAGATATAAATCAATTTCTAGAAATCATCTCTAAACAACTAAGGAAAATAAATAAAAACAAATAAGGAAGATAAATAAGTTATACAGCTCATGCCAACAGGACATAATTAACAAACTGACCAATACAACTGATAGCTACATAGTACTATCAAATAAATTAAAAAGTATTACCTTATCTTTTTTACTTATTAAATAATTATATTACTCATATAATTTTATAAAATTTATTATAAGAATAAATTATCAGATTACGGGAGGAGTTGTCTCAATCTGCAATAGGATTGATCAATAGATTTCGGTTGATGAGGTTGATATGTACCTTAGAGATGTTGCTGGTGAGCAAAAAAGAGGGCTTATGGCGTCTGATCTTGTGCATCTACTTATTATGGTCTTAGCGACAGTTATTCTTATGCTACTTTTCTTTTGCAAGTGGTTCTGATCTTAACCCATCGCCATCGCCATCGTCTAAAGATATTATACAGTTGATTAAAAATAATCTCATAATGGAATCCTGAAACATTTGGTGGAGTTCTCATCCACTCGAGGTCCATGGAAAGTTCCATAGCTAATTCGAGCAAAAAATGAGCTCAAGCTTGGGATGCTGCGGTTAGAGCTATTGAGATAGTAGATGGAGATAGAGGCTTAGTAGCAGCAACAGATCTCCTCCTGTTCTACGACGACTTAGGTGGCTTGAGCATCATACTGGTCTACTAGATGATACAAATGTTGATGATGCTACTCCCGCAGATTATACAGATGCTACTATTATTCTCCGTACTATTGCCACACCTGTAGACTCTATTGCATTATTTGATACTTCACATCCCGAAACATAGCAAGATGATGTATAGGATTATTACTTTTCTTTAGATTATGTTTATAAACATCACATTTAAAATTTATATTTACATGTTACATTCAGTTTTTTATATATTTAATTTGTATTTTGTAATATTAATATTTTATTATAATATTAAATTTGTTAATACAATTTAATATTAAAAATGAAAATTAATTTTTATTAACACATTAATAATAATAATAAGAAGAAGAAGAAGAAGAAGAATAAGAAATAAAAATATTACCGAGAGATTAGCGACAGTTTTCTATCGTTAATTCTTTTAAAATTAATAAAAAATTTAAAAACAACAACACATTTTGCGACGTACTAGTGAGAATCTTAGCGATGGATTAGCGAGAAAAAAATTCTCTAGCTAAATCAGCAATGAAAATGGTTAATGTAGCGAGGGAAAATATTAATATTAAAATTCCTTTTAGCGAGGGAATTAGTAAGGCTTGTATCCGTTGCTAAATTAGCGACATACTTTTTAATTTGCGACCATCATTTTATGTAGCTAATCAGCAACAAAATGTGTTGTCTGTCACTATTTTGTATAAGCTTTCATGTTTTCTGCAAGAAAATTTTTTCGTCGCCATTCTGTCACTGTATTTTTTAGCAACGGATTGGCATATTAGTGACGAAACAATCCTTCGCTATTGAGCGAATTTTTTTTATAGTTACAAATTACAATATCATTAATTATTATTAATTATAAATATTATTTTGAATAATATATATATTTGTTAGTGTATAAATTTAAATATACATAATTTTAATATTTATAGCCTCACATTAAAAAAATTAAATTATTTAATAAAATTAAATTATATATAAAAAAAAATTCAGAATTATAATTAATAAATACGCTATTAATATCATAATAAAATTATAATTTATATTAATATATATAAATACTTAAGAGTAGATGATATTTATTAAATCCTTTAAAAAAACATATTTATTAAATATTTATTATAATTAAATCAATCTCAGGCTCGCACTTTACGTGGACTTTGATCATATATAACTGAAAACATTGAAAACACACTCATGAGTGATAGGCCTGTCAAAATGGTCGGCTGCTGCTTTCGTGTCTCGTGGGGCGTTGAAACTTCAATGCTTAAGATACTCGTACGCGTGGCAGCACCAAATTATGAACCTTTTGCCATTATAGCACTACATTACGTAACTCCCTAAAACATAAATTATTTATTCTGTACTGTAAGAAATAAAATATATAAATAATAAATTAATTTTTTATTTTAATTTGGACTAAAGAATTATATTTATAATTTATTATATATTAATATTGATACTTTATGAGTATATTTTTAAATTTAAATACTGAATTTTTAATATTATTAATAATTCATATATTGAGGATGTTTCGATACAAAATTTATTTTGAAAATATAATTTAAAAAATGTCATTTTAAAAAAAGTTAATCTATTTTTAAATTTTAAAATGATATTTTGAATTAATCTATCAAATATTCAAAAAATTATTTAACATTTTTTAAATTTCAAAACGACGCATTTCATACTTATTTTAAATAGATATAAATATCTTGATTATTTTTTATTTAATTTTTAAATTAATATAGTCAAATGATATAATTTATGGATTAGTTTTCTTATAATATGTCAAATAATTATTTTTTTATTGAATGGATTTTAATTGCAATTCAAATTTATAATTTTACAATTTTAAAATTAATAGCTTTAATATTGAATTAAAATTTATTTTTTAAATAATTATTTGAAAAATATTTAAATAATTTATTTATTTTTATTTAGTAAAAGACTTACCATATTGATATATTAAAAGCAATTTATTGTAGAAAGATATTTTTTATTTTCTTTTCTTAATTAGGCTTACATAGTAATTTGGCTAATGCTTTTGAAATAATTCTCACATCGAAAGAAAGAGTCAAGAACTAACAACTAACTCCTCTATAAAGTAATTTGACTAATGTTTTTGAAATAATTTCTACATTGAAAAAAGAGTCAAGAACTAACAAGTAGCTTCTCTATACAAAAAAAGAGAAGCATGATAAAAATTTAAACATACTTGGACAAGTAAGAGCTAGTACGAGTGATTAAGAAGGTCCATTATTATTTGACCCGTTTTGTGCCAAAAGAATTTTTTTTGTACCCTTTTGGCGAGAAAAATTCAATTCAGGTCGGTTGGGTGGCTGGATATCCAATCAGGTAGTTGAATTTTACTCGGATCAATAAATCTTGATAAATAGGATTTGACTGAACTGGTCTGAAAATCAAATCTCAATTTTCAATCGTTCCAATGCAGTTTTAATAACCTTGGTTATGTGTATCAACACTTTTCTATCAATTTATTATATTTTAATTTAAGAATATTCATGGATTGGATTCAATATGAACTCAGATCAGGAATTTGGATTCCAACTTTAGAAAAATATCCTTATTCTAACAATTAATAACATTAATTATTATTAAATGATATTTTTAAAAATATAATAATTTATTTAACTAAAAAAAAAGAAAGTAAACTATTTTTAGATTTCCCCAAAAAAATATCAACTATTATTTGTGAATATATAAATATATGTATATAAGCTAATTAAGTATTGCATCCTAGCTTACCTCATTTCACAATATACCAATAAATTTTAGACAATCTTGGAAAAATAAGACCTAAGAGGATTAGAATGTCAAAAGCAAATGTACTATATGTGCAAGAGTCTTCAATATCATGAAGAAATTAAAGCATTTCCTCGGTGTTTGTCTGACAAAAATCACTAATATAACTCGAAATTTACTAGTAAAATATAGAAAGGTTGTTCAGCTATTAAAAATTTATTGACTCGGTTTTCGGTATATAGAAAATCATAGTCACGTACGCCCACATATATGTATCTATAGTTGTTTCCTACACTCATTTGCATTGACATATTACAATGTTAGCTGCTGCATTAATTAGATTAGATAGCTTTAATTTCATGAGTATTTTTTTTACCAAAGTTCATCACAAGCATACAAAAGTTGACTTGGGTTTTATGTATGCTGTGTTTCTCGTTTATATATATATAGTTGAATTTTAAAATTTTACATTCAAAGAGTTGCCTTGCTAGCTTTAACTTTGTGATTTAATGGTCAAATATCGTAGGAAGTTACAATAAATGTATGTTTGGTAATGTGAATTTTAAAATTTTACATTCAAAGAGTTGCCTTGCTAGCTTTAAATTTGTGATTTAATGGTCAAATATCGTAGGAAGTTACAATAATTGTATGTTATTGGTAATGTCCATTTATGGAGTACTCAATTGCTCGTGGTTGGTATATGTATTTTTCATAGACTACCAAGAATGTATATTGTAGACTTTAAGACCTATAAATAATTCCAAAGAGAAATTAAGAATAAGATCCACCAAACACTATATATATATATATCAATTTTGCTTTGATGATTAATAAACAATTATTTTAAAAAAAAAAGGGAGATTATTTAATATAAATTTTTATTTCAAAAAAAATTATTTTTTTAATTGATATTGTATGTTAAATAATAAAATAATAACCATATTAGTAAATTTGATATTTATTGTATAATGAAATAAATTATGAGAAATTAAGTGTCTGAAAAAATATATATGCTCTTTAAAAAAATTATAAATTTCATTAATAATTTTTATATTTTTAACTTGAAAATTTAATTTTTATTAAAAAATATAATAAAATTATTTATTTGTGGATTCTGAGATTAATTATTATGAGTACTCGGTCAAAAATTTATAATTAAAAAAAAAATAAAATAAAAGGGTCCACTATGTTGGGGAAGGGAAGTAAAAAGACTGTCTGTATCTATGAAGTAGGAATATAGTGGTATGATCCATGAAGAGTGGCTAACATGCCTGTCATACTTTAGGTTGAAATGAAAGGACTGTGGCTTCTCTGCGTCCCATAATTTTTTTTATTTATCTATTCATTGACAACAATGTTTGTATTTGAAAGAAGCATATATAAAACTAATAATAGGTTTTCAGTTCTCACATGATGTAATTAATAATAAACCCTCCTTCCACTACAAACCATGTTGTATGTGCTTCACCCATTTATATGCCATCTTTTTGCAACATATTAGCATGTAATGTCTACTTATAAAATTATAAAATTAAATTTTTGTAGCATAAAAAATTAGAAATAAATAAAATTATATTTTTATTATTAGAGATAATTAAGTAATTATAATATCAAATTCTCATGAAAATGGAGACGAAAATCTACAGATAAAAAATGCATTTTCATCCTCATTTTTAAGAAAAAATAAAATAAAAAATCTCTATCCCGCTTGAGATAAATCCGCACGAAATTTTTTTTTACCCATTACCATTCCTATAATGCTTTAAAGAATTAGATGTGAAAGGTTATTAATTTGCACTCCACAAAATCTTATTCCACTTATGCTATAATTTTTGAGTAGATTAAGAGTTAAAAAGATCAATTTGTATAGTAATCAAAGACTCTAAATAATGAAAAAATTTGTTTACAACAAATGTATATGTTTATAAAATATCATATATCAATACTTTTTTCTATTCCATATATGGATACTTCTTCTTTATTTCCTCCAATATGTAGATGTAATTAAATGTTATAGTTTGAATTGTCTTTTGGGCTATATGATTGTTCACTATAATCGGGTGGATTTCAGTATTTGGATGCGATAATCAACCCAACTTGTTGGTTTATATAAGGAAGCTCTAGCCTCTTGTCTTCCTACACAAGGGGGCAAAAAAATGTCTTTCCTTGAGTTTTTTGAGGTAATTGGAAGAAAAACAAATGGCATTCACTAGTAAACTAAGGTCCCATTGATAGGGGACCGGAAGCCATAAAAGAACTAACTGATATTAGTAGTTCTGAACCCATGAAAAGACACTACTCCACTAAGCTATGGTTATGCTAAAAATGTAATTAGATATATATTGTTGAAAAATTGAAACTAACTAGTAGAAAATTTGCATATAAATAGGGCATCTTATCCTGTTTTTCTTTTGTGGATAGGATAAAAATTGCTCCATCAATCATGAACAAATTAAAAAAGAGGTACTCATGCCCGAGTTCTTGAAGTTATTGCTTTTTGATGAAATAATTAATATCACCCATTCAACAAGGACAAAACCTTCTATATTCCTGTACAATTTCTCAATGAGAATGCATTAATTATAGGCTCCAAAATGTTTTTCTTCCAAAAGTCCCTCTCCCTTTTATTGCAATAGTGATCAGCTGATGGATCACTTTTTCATCAAAATGTGCATTATTGCAGTAAATATAATAGTTAGCATAATGAGTTTTGACCTTTAAACATAATCCTTTATTTATTTTTTTCAGATTAAAATTCATTTCTTTATACGAGATTTTCAAAGGGGGCTAACCAGGCTCTTCAAAGTGATGAGATATTTGCAGCATATATCCTGCAAATTCAATAGACAAAATTGGTTTATGAGCTGTCCCTCACTCTGTGGTATGAAAAGAGACTGGTAAAGCCAGGGATAGCAACGAGACAGATTTATGACGGATTTTATTATTCTTATTTTTATCTTTATATGTTAAAATTTCATCTCATTTTTAACGGATTAAAATTTTAATACCTTATTTTCATGAATATTGAAATTCTCATGGGACTCATGAGTATTGAAGTCTCCAAAAAGTCCCATAGAACATGATTTTTTATATAAAAATTAATATTATATTTTTTATATTTTATTTATTTATTTATTTTTAGAATTATATTTAACATTAAAAGTAAATAAATTTAAAAAATCACGATTTTAAGTTGTTATTATATGACTTTTCTTCGTCCTCACCTCATTCCAATTAAAATAGAAATTTTTCATTTTGAGCGGGCAGACAAGATAAATGCCCACTAAATCAAACATTTTTCCATCTTTAACCAATGGTAGATGTGCAACTGATTGACAATCGCATTTAAAAATAACATTAGCCTCCAAAGTCCAAACTATTTAAAAAAATTTATGTTGTCCCTCAATTCGCCACCGGTTAAAGCCAAAAGGAGACTTAGAATTAAGAAAGGGAACAACTCAATTTGATTAGATTTTGTAAAACTCGAAACTGATCCATTTATAAATATAAATACTCGACTCATCATTCATTATGTTTCGAGCGAGATAAATAATAGGATAGGATTGAACAATGCGGGTAATATCAATTTGTATATTTTTTTATTTTTATTTTTAAAATACATATTTATTTATATATATTTTTTTATATATCCATATAATATAATTTATATTTCATATAAAAAATAATTATAAATTAAAAATATATAAATTAAATAAAAATATAATTTTAAAAAATAAAAATATAATATAATATATATAATTTGATTGGGTTCGGGACAAATATTACTATTATCCAAACTTGATTCAAATCCGATTCGGGTTCAAAAATTTACCCCTTTCCATTTACTAAATGGAGTAGTTGCCATCTCAATTTAAAATTTGGAAGTCACTTTCATGTTTCATCCACAAGAACGAAGTGACACAATAGTTCAATGGGTTTAGCCACTCTCATAAAAAAAATTTATTAATTTATAGAAAATTTTTTACTTAGTTCACTTAAGTTTAATTTTTTACATAATTTCAAGTATTTTGTCTTATTTATTTTTATCATTTTCTCCACTTGATTAATTTTTAATTCTCAGTCTATCTAACATTTATTTAATTCTTAGGTGGTGTTTGATAATTAAGAGTTGAATATCTCTTAATGGTTAAGAGGTCTGAACAATTTAAAGGTTTGAATAATTTAGAATTGAATATCTCTTAATCATTCATGATCTAATGTAAATCTGATCAATTAAGATATATTAAGAGGTTACAGTATTTTTATTAAACAACTACAATATCTTATCAATTAAGAGATTGTTTTATTAAGAGACTGTTAAAAGTTAATCAAACACCCCCATAATCTATCCAAAATAATTTTCTGATTTCGTTGCTATTCAATTATATTAATTATAAGTTTATAACTAGTGATTAATTTGTGATATACTAACATTGACATCTCTACTTGTATATATACATATATAAAATTGGATATAGAATAATAATCAAATTCTTTGGACAAAGTAATCTCTTTGATATACAAAACTTTTAAACTTTTCGGTGCTGAAATTTTCAAATAGGCTAAAATTATAAAATATAAATGTGGCTTGATTAGAAAATAAGCTTTTCTATGTCAATCAAAATTTGGAAACCTCCATCATTATTGTTAGCATTATCTAATCTTGGATCTGGCTTTCTATTTTAGTCAATTATTTTCCTATTGTTTGAAGATTAGTATTTGAAAAATTATTTTGAAGGATGATATTCTTAAGATTTCTAGAATCTTTATCCTAAACTTTTTTGAAAGACATTGCTTCTACCTCATGTTGACTATAAGGAATATAAATTTTTCTAAAAGGAGGGTGTTCAGACTGAATGATTTGACTATCTACCTTCCATTCTGGCAGTTTATTCCTAGAGGTGACAAGATTAACAGATTTGTTTGAATTTTTGAAAGGATATGCAATATTGTTTTGATTTGTATAAATTTCAAACCAATTAAAAAATATGATTTGAACTTTATGCTCATCACAAAATACATAATATTTTTCTTGAATTTCATTCTGACTTTCAAGAAGTTTTGAAAAAATCAAATTTTTTTTGATTCATTATTTTTTGAATAAAAATCTTCATGAAAAAGTTTTTTATCAATTTGAAAATCCTTTTGAAGGACATTTATTTCTGCTTCAATGTTTTGAGTGATAGCAAAGGGTATGGAAGAAGAAAGTGGGGACTCATGTTCTTCTTCTTGGTTTGGAGATTAGCTATCAGTATATACTGGTCTTGGTATATTTATCTGGTAATCAACGTTTTGAAGTATAGATTTGGGTATTTTTCTGGTATATCAGATGTAGAATACCTTGACTGTATGATTTGAACTATTTAAATAGGTACTTTTGAAGTGTATGGGGCATATATGAAGAGGGAAGTTGAGATACTTTCCCTATGTCAATAGCTGAAGAGGTAGACGCACTGTTAGAAAACCTGGATGAAGTTGATTTTTTGGCAAAATTGAGTTTTATATTACCATAAAAAAATTGGGGTTATATTTCTCAGATCTGAATTGGATTCAATCTGTTTTTGGGCTTCAGGTTGGGTAGCTCCTTCTAAAGTCCAATCTTTTGGTAGGGTAATGTCTTTCCATTGAATTTTCTTGGAATGACAATGTTGGCTTTTGAAAGGTCAGTTTGAAACAAAAGAGTTTCTCCTTTTGGTAGTGTTGGATGTGTTTTGAGGCAAAAGCATAAATCATTGCCTTGTAATGAATTTTGAAAATTAATGCTATTGGAATGGATCCAGTAAGCATTTTATAGTTATGAGTCTTAATTTGAAGTTCAGAGTTGATTCTGGCCTTTTAAAAGATCCAACAGACCCAAACATCACATGGCTCCTCTTCAAAACCCTCTTCCTCAAGAGAGGACAAAGGTAAATAAATTCTTACTATTTCAAAAAATGAGATGGTTTTTCCATCCAAAATCTCATCTCAAAATATTTCAAATCCTCCAAATGTTTCTAAGATTGTTATTTTAAAGAAAAAACAGTTTTTGAAAACCAATGAATATTTGGAGAAAAATCATTTTGAAAATATTTTAGCAATGAAGGATGGATCTACATAGAAAATCCCTCCAAAGCAATTTCAAATTTATTTTCAAAAGAATGGTATTTCAAACCATGAGATAAAACAAAATCACATTCTTATTACCTATCCATTTTGGAAGTAACTAGCTTAACCAAATTCAAACATTTCAAAAAATATCCAGACCAACCAGACCCATCCTATTCAACCTGCACCATTCAAAATATTCTTCATCCAAAAGAATAGGGAAAAGACTTGAACACATCAAGAACTTTTCCAGCTAGCCTCCGTACTAGAATTAACCATTGTCACCTTTACAACTACTAGGATTACCAGTATACATGGTTTAATTCTTTTTATATTCAAAATGAATAACCACTCTTGATTATTTTACTTTCACAAAAATTTTCAAACTGCTTCCCTACCCTATTGGTTCATTCAATGGTGAAATTATTTTGGAAACATTTCAGATACTATAATTCCAAAACTTCAACCTTATTTTGAACTGTTCAAAAAAAAAAAAACCTACAAACTTTCAAACATAGAAAAAAGATTTCACCATTTTCTTCTTTTCTGTTCAAAATTCTTTATGCCCTTGGTATGCATTTGGTATTTTCATTATAATCATATACAAGATGGACAATGCATTCTCATCAGGAGATTTAAAGTCAAATAGTGGGATTCTTTCAACAACAAAATTACAAAAAATTTTATCCAAAACTGGTTAGTTAAGAACAATTGCCTTATGTGCCCTCCTAAAACCACAAATTTCTTGGCACAAAGATCTTTTGGTTTTTCAAAATTAGTTGCTGCTCAAACTGAGGATGATTTTTATGCTATGATTTAATAGATGTTGGATAATAAGTCTTCTTTTTCAAAACTAGTGTCTTCCAGCTCAAACTCTTCTTTTGAGCCTATTATTGACTTAGAAGATGACAATAAAGATGACTGTTTTGGTATTCTACTACCAATTAAAAGGTAGATTTTTAAATCTTTAATGTAAAGGTTTTTCTGCCACCTCATTAAGGCAGAATGAAAAAAAAAAGAGTAAAAGAAAATTATTTTATTATTTAAATTTTGTATTTCCATTATCTTTGTAAAAACGGTAAAAATCATTTTTACTATCTTTATATTATATCTATCCTTTGGATGGATTTGAATTTGCAAAAAATCAAATTTCATATCAAATTTTGAAAATATGAAAGTTGAATGCAGTTTTGAAAACAAGTCTTTTTTGTTTGGAATAGGATACCTAATCCATTTTAAAGCCTTGTTCAGAGGTTTGAAATTAATAACTAGTTTAAGTGTTCCTCTAATTACTAGTCTAAGTGTTCCTCTTTCTATTTCACTATTTTTATTGACATAGAAAACTACACAAGACCATGGTAATCTGGATTTTGAAATCAAGCCTTTAGACTCTAAATCTAGAATATCTTCCAGACCCAACATCTTAGTTCAGTCTAGATTCAATGCCTCATTTGTCTATGAGTGGAACTTAGATGATATGTCTGAATATAACATTCTTAGTTTACTGCAACAGATGACAATGGCAACAAATGCCTATAGGACCAAATTAGAAACCTCAGATAAACCAATTGTTGAATTCCTAATAGCTAGTTTTTCTGGATAGCTAAAAGGATGGTGTGATTATTATCTAACTCCACACCAACAATAAGAAATCTTAGGTTTAATCAAAACCTTTGAGGATGAAACACCTTTTCTAGATGATTTAGGTAACACTATAGAAGATATAGTGTCAACCTTAATCCTAGCCATATCTCTCCATTTCGTAGGAGATCTTTCACATCTCAAAGACAAAAACGGTGAACTCCTTAGCAACCTTAGGTGTAGAAAGTTTAGTGATTTTTGAAATTATAAAAATACTTTTTTCACTGGAGTAATGCTTATGGAAGATTCTAACCAACCTTTTTGGAAAGAGAAATTCCTAGTAGGACTACCTAAAATATTAGAAGAAAATATCAGAAATTATATTAGACAAGCTTTTAGAAACCAAATTCTTTATGACCAGTTTACCTATAGAGAACTGACCCTTACCCTCTACCAGTAGAAGTAATTATGACCTTACAACCATATTGGATAGATGAAAGAAATCCAAAAAACCTATAACAAATGTTCAGGATCTTCAAAAAGAGATTAAAGAGATAAAATCAGAATTCAAAGAGTTTTTAAAAAAAAAGCAAAAAAATGATTTTGAATGTCTTCAAAATCTCATTTCAATCCTAAGTGTTGATTCAAAAAAAGAAACAGATTCAGATGATTAATTAGATAATCTTGAATCTCCAAACCTAGTAGATTTGGAAATAATTCCAGAAATTTCAGAGAATTTTATAAATGTTTTGAGAGAAATCAATTCTCAAAAATATTTAATTCAAATCAAAATTATTTTTTCAAATGATTTTTAATTGGAAACAATTGCACTATTTGATACAGGAGCATATCTCAACTGTATCAGGTATAATTTGGTTCCCAAAAGATATCATAAAACAACGAATGAAACTCTTTCAACAGCCAATAAATCCAAACTGACCATTGGCGGAAAAACTGAAACTTCAGTGGTTAATGAAACTATTGTGTTAAAAAATATCTCCAGTCTTGCAAAAAACATATATATATATATATATATATATATATATATATATATATATATTATTTATTAAAATTAAATTAAATTTATAAAAATAAAATGAAAAAATTTACATTAAACTAATTAACATTAATAGATTAATTTATATTTTTTATTATATAATATTATTAATTTAATTATTCTCGATTTAATTTTAATTTGATTGGTTTGACTTTGTTTTTTCTCTGATTCTCCATTTTCATTGATTCTTTAACTGAGTCGAGTTTGCGAATATTGGTGTACTGATAAAAAAAATTCGTGAATATTTTTAAATTTGGATTTCTCATGATTTTACAACAAAACAAAAATCGAATGTCCGATTTAGTTATATTTTGAAATGCTTGACCCATATCAACTCCTTCGATGACATATTTTTGCACAAGAGCTATTGATGATGCAAGATTATCTTTTAATTTGTTGTTTGTTTGTTTTTCTTTCTGAATAATAGTTGAAATCTATGACTTCAACTCAACCGTTTTTACGGAGCCACATTTTCAATACATATAGTTGCTAATATTATGAATTCTTAAATAAAAGAATAGTTAAAATTAAAATTTTTAACTTCCTTTATTGTAAGATAAATATCCAACGGTCACTACTGAAGTTAACATAATAAATTAGCCATAATTTAACCTCACATGCTCATGGAGTTTTATTACGTATTGGATTTAGATATGATTCAATGTTTTTGAATTTGCAAGGCAATAAATAAAATATCATATGAGAAGCTCAAACCTTTAGCTTAATAAAAATCTTTCAATACTTAAGTTAATTTTCTTATGACTTAAGAAAATTCAAAGAAGATGACAATTCTTTTTATTTGAGAGAATAATTTTAGTGAAAAAAAAGTGAAAAATGATAGAGTTCAATTTGCCTTAAAATTATGTTGAATATTTGATTTATACCTGTTTGATGGGGTGGTTGGATAGATGACATCATTTTAATGGTGCTTAAATTGTACTACCTTGATGAAATAAGCAAATGTCTTGTCATATTAAATGTGACGGGTTCGAAGCATGCTCTAAGCGGTTTATGTCAATGCGCTATACTTGAATGTCTTACCATAAAAGTCTCTTTATTCATCCTTATATAATGGATCACCACTTAGTGATGTTAGCTCATCAGGTCCTTGTGGTTCATCTTCTCATTGGACTTGCCAGTTCATCTCCCCTTGTTGGGCTTTATGGTTTATGTTAATGTAAATATTCTATAGCCTTAATTGGTCCCTTAGATTAGCCTAATTCCATATTCTTATTTCTTATTTTGTACCCTCTAAATTTGTATTTAATGGAGCTCAAATCATTGTACAAGACACACTTATGAAATACAATTCTATTCTCAAATTCTATTATATCATGATAACAGAGCCTATATTCTAATTTTTTTTTCTTCTTAATTTCAGTATTTAGTTTTTTTGTTTGGGTTTCAAATTTCTAGTTTGGTTTTTTAGTTCAGTCTGATTTGCTTCTCTTCTTCTTCATCATTTTTTCAGTATCCAATTGGTCATATGATCATATCGACATCTTCCTCTGTCTCCAGTGAGTCCAAAGCTGCCATTAATCCTTCACCCGGAGGTTTAACGTGCCCTCACGCGCCACCAGAAGTTCCTACTCTTCTGCTAGTGACGTTAGCAATTGACATCATCCAAAGTACTTCGATTTGAGCTCTGAATCCGCACTCTGCCTCCTCTAGTCGAACCAATCCAATTGGCTTTGACCGGCCAGTTCAGTCATTGTTTAGGCATTTTTTTCACAATCAAACTGGTTCCCAAGGTTTTTTATCCTTCTGAGTTCATTTCTGCCTTCAGTTAGGCTAATTTAGCCTCAATCCTACTATTTTAGGTTTGGTTCATTTTTTTTACACTGCTTTGTCAATTTTCGCATCCATGACTGCCAATGAGTCTACCTAACCTACATCTCAACTCCTTATACAACCTACTACTATAATCTTTGATGGTTTTAACTATGATTTATGGGCCCAAAAAATGTGTAGTTTTTGAAAGGTTATTTTCTTTAGCGTCATGTGACTAATGAGGTTCTTAAACCTACCAAACGGACTGATGAAGATGATGATAAATTTATTGAAAGATTTGATCAATAAGATGGTAAAAATATCAAATACTGGCATGGTGCAACACTTGTCTTGCTAGTATTAAAGACGAGTTTTACTGATTTAACATTTTTGTAGAGGTATAATCCTTTCACAAAAATCATTACTGTGTTTCTGATGATGTTCACCAGTTTCAGATTTATCGAATCATTCATCTTCTTCAACAATAATATAATCAAACCATTCATAGTTATTTCCCTGAGATTCAGGCACTCTAGGATTAGTTATCTACTTGTGATCCTCAATGGCTTAATTATGCTTTTGCTCTATCTGGAATTCTATTATTGTCAACATGTTTGGCATCTTCTCATGACTCTTCATCCTGAATTTGAGATTATCAGTGCATCTCTTCTTCATTATAGTCCTTTGCCTAAATTAGATGTTGTGATTTGAGAATTAATTTATAAAGAGACTCATCTTAACACTCTTCGTGTTGAGCACTCGTTGCCAAACACTGATGTTATTTTGGCAACTCCTTTAGGTACTTCTCCAAATCAGTCTATTTCTCTGACTAATGTTACATTAGTTGCTTCTTCAGGATATTCTTTTTTGTCTTTATTGCAAGAAAATTGGCCATGTTATTAGAGATTGTCCCAAGTACCCACAAAATCATCAGAATTCAAGATTTACCCATACTCCAACTAATTCCAGCATGAGTGCTTCAAGACCTATTCGTCTTTCCCCACAACAATTGTTGTTGAGGGTTCTTCTGTTAATTCCTCTCCAAAATACTCACTTCAAGATATTCAAGTCTTACTTCAATAGTTGCACATTGATTATGGTATTCTTTCCTCATCTGTTCTTTTAATTACTCCAGGTACCTTTTCCTCTTGGTTCTTTGATTATGCTTGTTGCAATCATATGACCTCGGGTTCATCTTATTTTCTTTCATAAGTACTCATTATGTTTCACCTATTATTCACATTGCTGATAATTCTGCTTTACATGTTAATAAAATTGTCACAATTTTCACTTCTCGATTGTCTCTTTCTGATACTTTTTTTAGTTCCTAAACTTTCCTTGAATCTTATTTCTGTTGGACAATTATGTGACCTTGGTGTAATTTTACAATTTTCAAATTATGGTTGTACTGTGCAGGATCCACTAACGGGGAAACTCCTTAGGACAGGGTATAAAGTGGGACGATTATTTAAGCTTACCTCTCTCTATTTACCAACCAATTTTGTTGATACTACTGTGTCTTTTATCTTTGGCATTCCCGATTGGGGCATGTTTCCAATTCTAGACTTAATTCCTTAATTTCAAATGGTTGTTTAGGAAATGTTAAAAGTGAATATTTTGATTGTGTTTCCAGTCAGTTATCAAAACATCATACTTTACCTTTTGCCCTTACTGATACTGCTTCTCTTACAACTTTTGATTTAGTCCATCCGGATATTTAGGGACCTGCACCATATCCTATTATAGGTGGCTCTCGTTATTTTGTAATTTTTATGGATGATTTTTCGTGCTATACATGGATTTATCTTTTACAACATAGGTCAGAATTACCTAAAATTTATATTTAGTTTACTTTTATAATTAAAACTCAGTTCAACTGTCTTATAAAATTTTTTTCATTGATAATACTACGGAGTATAAAGATTCTACTAAAAGATTCTATTATATCTCAATTTTTATCTCAAAATGGGACAGTTGTTCATCGTTCTTGTCCAGGTACATCTTAACAAAATATACATGCTGAACGAAAACATAGACATATCCTAGACATTGTTCGATCTCTTCTTATATGACTCTTGTACTAAATTCTTTTGGGAAAAATTGCTCTTACTGCTGTCTATATAATAAATTGGGTTTCTACCTCCACTATTTGTAATATCTCTCCTTATGAACATTTATATGGTCAACCTTTTAATTGTTATTCTCTCCATGTTTTTGGTAGTGCATGTTTTATTCTTCTTCAGTCTCATGAACACACAAAACTAGAACATCAGGTTAGATTATGTTGTTTCTTAGGATATGGTATTAAACATAAAGATTATAACTATCTCAACATCTTTGAATTTCTCGTCATGTTACATTCTGGGAACATAAAATGCTTTCTACTCTGTCACTCTTCAAGGTTTCATCTATCCCTTCCTCTTTTCTAACAAATCTTTCTATTATTTTTCCTGATGATGATTTTACAGGATATCCTAGCTCAAACAATACAACTCCACCTTCACCTACTCCTGATGATTCTCTATCATCCTTGGATCTTGCTAAATCTTTTTCACTATCTGATCCATCATCTTCTAGTTCTTTTTCTCCTCGTCATTCTACTCGCATAAGATAACCCAATATTACTCTTCGTGACTATCATTGTTATTCTGCTATTATTTTCTTATATGAACTTCACACCTATCATAAGGCTAGTATTGATCCTTTTTGGCGGAAATCTATGATGGAAGAATTTCAGGCTTTTATAAGCCCTCATATTTGGGACTTAGTTGATTTACCACCAAATAAATCTATTATTGGTTGCAAATGGGTATACAAAATTGAGACTCGGGCAAATAGTTCAGTGAAACATTATAAAGTTAGGCTTATTACCAAGGATTTTATACAAGAATATGGGATTGATTACGAAGAAACCTTTGCTCCTGTGGTATGTATCATTTCTGTTTGTAGTCTTATCTCTATTGCTGTTATTAAACATTGACAATTATTTCAGATGGATATCAAAAATGACTTTCTTAATGGAGATCTCTTTAAAGAAGTATATATGTAACATCTTCTTGGGTATGATCATCCTCCACGTAAGATTTGTTGCCTTCGGAACACTCTCTATGGCTTAAAATAACCTCCTCGTGCTTAGTTTGCTAAGTTTAGCTCCACTATTGATAAAATTAGTTTTCAGTCCAATTCTTATGATCATGCCTTATTTATTCAATGAACTACTAAAGGATATATTTTGTTGCTTCTTTATGTGGATGATATGATCATAACCGGTGATGATTTGCAGAGTATTAGTGAACTTAAGTTGTTCCTTAGCAGGAAGTTTGAAATGAAAGATCTTGATTATCTTAGTTATTTTCTTGGTCTTGAGGTCTTATCGGATTCAACTGGATATTATCTATCTCATGCAAAATACATCACAGATCTTATTTCTTGTGCTATTATCACAAATGAGAAAATAACCAGTACTCCCATTAAAACTAACGCTCATTTTTTTTGCTACTGATGGCACTACACTTAGTGACAGTACTCTTTATCATTAGTTGGTAGGTAGTCTTGTATATCTCACTGTTACTCGCCCAAATATCACTTATGCGGTTTATGTTGTGCGTCAGTTTATGTCTGCTCTTCGTATGACTCACTTTGCTACTATTCTTCGCATTGTTTGTTATCTGAAAGGCACTTTCATTGTTTACATTTTTCTAGTTCCTCTTCACTAGAATTGAAAACATATTCTGATGCTAATTGTGCTGGGGAACCCATTAATCATCGTTCTACCATTAGTTACTATTTATTTCTTAGTGACTCTCTCATCTCCTAGTGAAGTAAGAATGCAACTTGTAGTATCCAAATCTAGTAGTGAAGCTGAATATTGAGCTCTTACTGATACCACTTTTGAACTCATCTAGATTCACTGGTTACTTCATGATATGGATATTTATCATTCATCTCCTACCCCATTATATTGTAACAATTGTAGTGCTATCCAAATTGCTTACAATGAGTGTTTCATGAATGTACCAAACACATTGAGAACGATTATCATTTTGTAAGGTATCATATTCTTCAAAATAATATCAAGCTTATTTTAGTCCTTTCTCTAAATCAAGCTGCTGATGTGTATCCTTGGAAGAAAAGCCGTAATCGAACATCCGAGGCCTGGGATGGGGCAAATACAGTAACAAAATATAAGAACAAAGGTAGGAACATGAGAATATGGTGGCACTCTAATATGCAGCAAGGCAAAATAACCACCTAATACAAAAGGTGTAAACTTTCTATGTTATCCTTACAATTTTATCATATTTCTATAATAACTGAGGGTAAAATTTAAATATCATATTGGTTGGTGGTGGCCAAAATTCTTACATTGTGATAATTATTAGTTTCGTTATTCTGGTAATGAGGCGCATTAACATTTATTTTGAATTCCTTGGAGGATGTGGTGCCCCTTTAATATGTATTTGCAGGTGAACTAGTCGTGGAAGTTTATACAATAAACAAAAACAAGGGAGAAGTGATGAGCAATAATAGATAAGCCTTAACAAAGAAATTTTGGTCTGGTGACAGATAATGCGGAAAAGGCCATCATATGAATCCACAAATAAATTTTAAGAAAAGAGAGGCCAGGTCAACTAAATGGCCACCAAAACGAAAATAACGATCCTAGACACGATACAAGGAAAGTAGATAATTTACTTTTGATCTTGATAACCATTTCGGTGACACTAACATTTATTTTGTGTATGAAGGAACTGTAAATTGACTCGATGCATTTGACCATTGATGCTAAGATTCGATGACAAACTAGAGGCGACGGTGTCAATTGATAGACCTAAGTCACACTAGTTCTGTAAAAGAAAGAAATTTTGAAGTTTTAAAGAATCATAAGGAATGTCCAAGAGATGGGAGGGAATGATAAATTATTATAAAACATGAGGGCAAAACAAAGAGTCCAGAGCTATCTCATCTTAACAGCAAATTGTTTATTACTGATGGGGGAGAAACTGTGCGTAGTCCCTATTGCTATTAGTCCTACCTCGGAGAAAAGGAATAAGAAGGCAATTTTGATTATCCAGAAGACATCAAGGATGTGATGTTGGAATTCAGAGATGTAAAACCAGAACAGTTACCTAGAACATTACCACCTCATCGAGATGTCGATAACAAAATGGAATTAATCCCAGGAGTAAAGCCATCAACTAAGGCTCCTTACAGAATGGCTTCACCAGAACTGGCATAATTGAGAAAACAATTGGATGAGTTATTGGAAGCAGGATTCATCAGGCCGTTAAAAGCTCCCTTTGGTGCCCGGTATTATTTCAAAAGAAACAAGATGGTAGTTTAAGACCATGTGTGGACTATCGAGCTCTCAACAAGGTAATAGTATGGAATAAATATCCAATACCCCTCATTACAGATCTTTTCGATCAACTTAGTCAAGCTAAGTACTTTACGAAATTAGACCTTCGATCGGGATATCATTAAGTTAGGGTTACTGAAAGAGAGGAACCAAAAGACCACATGTGTTATTCGGTATTCCATAAATATCTAAACAAATTTGTAGTAGTGTATTTGGATGACATTGTTGTTTACAACACTACAATAGAAGAACATTAAAAGCACTTGCGGTTAGTCTTTGATAAACTGCGAGAAAACAGACTTTTTGGTGAAGTGAGAAAATGTGCTTTTGCCCAGAGGAGCATAAAGTTCTTAGGGCATGTGATTGAATAGAGCAGGGTGAGAATGGATCAAGCCAAAGTGAGAGCCATCCAAGAGTGGAGAATCCCCACTTGTGTGACAGAGCTTCGATCCTTCTTAGGTTTGGCAGATTACTATCGACGATTCATTCAAAGGTATTCACATAAAATTCAGCCCCTTACAGAACTTTTGAAGAAGGGACACAGTTGGTAGTGGACAGAGGATTGTCAGAAGTCCTTTGAAAACTTAAAAGCAGTCGATGATAGCAGATCCAGTACTTGCTTTACTGGATATGGTGAAACCCTTTGAGATCTATATTGATCCTTCAGATTTTGCTCTAGAGGGTTGTTGATGTAGGAAAAGCATCTGATTACTTTTGAAAGTAGAAAATTCAATGAGACGGAAAGATGATATACAACTCAAGAGAAAGAACTGCTTGTAGTCATCCATTGTCTTAGGGTATGGAGACATTACATTCTGGGATCCAAATTTGTAGTAAAGACAGACAATATAGTAGCAAGTTGCTTTCTTACACAATCCAAGTAAACACCCAAGCAAGCACGCTGGCAAGAATATTTGGCGGAATTTGACTTCCACTTTGAGTACAACGCATAGATGCTCTAAGTAGAAAAGCAGAGTTAGCAATTATAAAGCAGATGGCTCATCTATCTTGTAGTAATTTGTATTCCTCTATGCGTAGTCGGATTTGGGACAACTTAAACAAAGACCCACAGGCAGTGGCACTTATGAATCTGACTAAGGCTGAAAAAAAAAGACAGTTTTGGTTGGAAGATGGACTTCTCGTGACAAATAAGCAATGATTATATGTACCAAAAGCGAAAAATCTGAGAAGAGTATTATTGCAAGAATGCCATGATACTGGGTGGGTCAGACATCCTGGTAGACATCCGAGTGTCTTTGAAAGCAGAAAGTTTAATGTGATTATGAAAAGGTGCAACTTCTCTATGCTAAAATTAAATTTATTTAATTATAATATCTCTAATGAATATTTTACGGCTATTGTTGTTTTGTTGTTCTAATGTTTTGCGAGGAGTATCTGGCATGGAGCAAAGTGGTGAACCAAAAGTTAAGAAGAAGAATCTCCAGGTAGACATCTTAAGAAACAAAGTCAAAAATACACAATCTTTGAAGTTAATCAACGAGGTCGTCGATTGTTGAAGTGGGGGAGAATGTAACGGGGGCCCCCCATAGGGGTATAATTATAATATAAATATGATTTGGATGTCAAGTTGATGAATATGAAGAGTTTCGATAGTGCAAGCAGAATTGGACAGTTGGCTGTGCAAATTGGCCCAATGGTAGGAGGGTTTAGCCAATTCTCATAATTTGCTCGTGCATTTGGTCTAATATTTTGTGGAAGGCTTTTATATACCTTATAACAGTGGCATATCAGATTTGGAGTCATTCCGAGTTATATTGAAGAAGTTATGAGGGACTCTCCTCCTCGCACCTAAAAGTTACTCCTGCTCGCACAGCCAAGGTTGCTGATATTGCATATATAGGTGTGGGTACTATGGTGTATGCTCTCCACCATCCCCGAGCCCAGTTGTCGGCCATTGAGTTGTGGCTTAAGTGAGCTACCCTAGTGTGAACTAGGAGGCGGGCTTCGTACTTAGGAAAGAGAAGTATGTTGTCTCCATAGGGAAGGAGCTCTATGGACACTATAAGGCAGAAGGCCTATAATGCGCGTATCTATTTGGCTAGAGGTTACGATATAGGGGAGATTATGCCATACAGCTTCCCCAATTGGCTAGTAGGTTGGCCATACTCGGATAAGTCCCTTTGTTGGTTTTAATTGTTGGCATGTTATCCGACATTCGAAGGAAGGCTGGCCTAGACAAGCGAAAGTCTAGGCGCCGCACGGGGATTTAGGATTACCAAATCCTAGCCCCGTGACATAAACACATCAGCTTCAATACTTTCGTGATCTTATTAGCAAATTTTAGATGTCTGATTCCTTACCATCTTCAGTTTGAGGGGAATGTTAATGTAAATATTCTCTATATTAATGTAAATATTTCATCACCTTAATTAGAGCCTTGGATTAGCCTATTTCCTTATTCTTATTTTCTATTTTGTATCCTCTAAACTTATATATAATAGGGTTCAAATAATTGTGAAAGACACACTTATGAAATATAATTTTATTCTCAAACTTTATTCCATCATTGTTATCATCTTATATGAGGCTGACGGGTAAGAAGTGAGTTCTTCACCATCTATGCCTAACATGTATTTTTATTTTTATCCTTTATCACACAAAAAAAATGGAGAGTTTATTTTTATTTTTTAGTACATATATTTTAGCCACAATATGATATGGGTTACTGAGGTAGCGGAAACCTTCTAAGAGTCTATTGATTCTATAATGAATACTAGACTAATAAGTATAAAAGTTCGTTGATTAAAAAAAATACTAAAAATTGGAAGAAACAACTTTTAGACAGAAATATTATTTTAATTCAAATCAAAAGTTACCTCAACTTTAAGGTTTACATAACTATGTATAGAAAAAAACTTTCAGAAAATCCTAAGAGCCTAATATGGTAATTTGTTCCCAAAAGGAAACAAATCACCAGATTCACATAAATAAGGAAATAAATCAAAACTAATTTAAATAGATAAACAAATCAAAATTAATATAATATCTTAAATAGCGCCTAAAAATAAGTTTCCTATCAAAAGTAATTAAGAAAAATAAAAATACAAAAAATATACAAATACAAATACAAATATGAAAAACACCAAATCTTGATGGTCTCCATCATTCTCTTTTGGGTAGAGAAAATTTGATCTTGAATTTGTAGCAATATCATCATCAAAAGAAATTTTAGAAAAAAAAAATTTATATATTGAACACATTTGTTCGTAGCTCATCAAGAGTATGAAACTTTCTAATTTTTCTTATGGTTCTCATCCAATCTGTCCAATGACTTTCTATATAAGTTTCAAATAATTTTTTTTTAATGAATTGAGAACCAGATGCGGTAGAAAGATTAATTGAGAATAAATATTTATAATAATATTTTTCATTATTGTGAATTAATATTGTGATCTGTTGCGAGTCTCCGATATTATTTTAATTCTCAATAGATGATGGAACTATCGCCGTAGATAATAATATTTTTTCGTCACGATAATCTTCAAATACTATAGGTAAATTCCAATTGATATTTGAGGTATGAAGATTAAATATTTGATCTTTAAAAACTCAATCATCTACTGGATTAACTGTTTCATCAGTTATGTTATACGTTCCTTCACATATGGTTTATAATACGTTGAATCATTTGAATTGTTGTATCACGGTAATAAACCTCCTCTATAAATAGAGTCTAGCATCCTCTCTTTGGTTGCATAGTTTTCAAGGAACGAGTGTAAATTTTTATACCAACTGACGTAGCAAATGTCTTTTAAAAGTCTGTTGATTCTATAATGAATACCATATTAATAGGTATCAAAATTTGTTGATTAAAAAAGAATATCGAAAATTGGAAGAAAGAACTTTCACACAAAAAATTATTTTAATTCAAATCAAAAGCTATCTCAACTCTAAGATTTACATAATTATATATTGAATATAATTTTCAGAAAATCCTAAAAGTATAATATGGTAATTTGTTTTTAAAAGGAAATAAATCACCAAATTTACATAAATAAGGAAATAAATCGAAAGCAAGTTAAATAGAGAAATAAATTAAAATTAATATAATATCTTAAATAACGTCTAAAAATAAATTTTCTATTAAAAATAATTAAAAATATAAAAATATAAAAAATATATAAATACAAATACGAAAAACACCGAATTTTTTCAATCTTCATCAGCTAAATAGTGCATTTCATATTAGATGCACATGAGTTATCTTCTCCACGCAATACATTTTAGATAATTAATGAAACATTAATAATGTTATTGAGATTAAATTGTATCTTAATTTAGTGGTGCTGTAAAATTATTTTAAAAATAAATGTCAAAATTTAAATATCACCGATATTAAATTCTCTTTCATTAGTGTTAAAAATAATAATAACCTTGTTGAGATTATGATTTTCCATTAATTCAAATATAACTGCAAATTAATCAAAGGTTGAGAAAGAAAAATACTAACCTCAGCAATAAATTTAGCATGAGAACGCCTTTTTTCCAATAAGAAATGATGGCAGTAATGTGTCGGTAACGCCATCCAGTGCTGTTTCGGCTTCCCGCAATTGTAGTTACTACTGGATCCATTAGGAATATGAAATTATGAATTGTTTCTTTTTCTTGGTGATAGCTCATCATTTATAAAAGATTATAAATGTAAATGAAACTGAAAATGAAAAAAGAAAAAGAAAAAGAATAATTGTAAATGCTTTTGAGGGGACTGTAGCTAGCTTGATTAACAAACAAAAAGCCGTTTATTCTCTCTAGTCAAAATGAATCAGCACAATCAATTCGGTGAATTCGTATTGTCGGGGGAAATTGTGAGTCCTTTGTGGGCCATTCTTAATTTCTCCCTCTTCCATTCCTATATAAATGCCCTCTTTGTTCACTCGCTCCAAACCCTTCCCACTTCCATACAAATTAATTAAGCTATCTCTGTCTCTATCGATCCCTTTCTCTCAGGCAGCTTATTATATATACTTCAAATTGTAGTAATAATAGTTTAACGAAAATGTTGTCTAGTAAAACTGATTGTGACTCTCATGGGCAAGAGTCATCCTATTTCATAGGTTTGCAAAAATACGAGAAGAATCCATACAATCGACTTCACAATCCAAATGGGATTATTCAGATGGGACTTGCAGAGAATCAGGTCACCTTTTTTCTCTCTTTATATATGTGTATATATATATAACCCATTACCCATTTCATCATTTACTTCCGAATACATTGAATCATAAATTTACTTAATTTCTTATGTTGCCTCTTAATGTTACTACTTCATCCATAGTAGGTCTCTCTACAATTGTTTTGAATATAAACACAAAAAAAAAAAAAAAAAAAAAAAAGTTTTGAAGCTAAAAAGAGAAGTCTATTTTCCTTTTTCAAATACTTTTTGCTACATTTCAGAGAACTTTGTTCTTTCATTTACGTGTAAGTTTCCATTCCGTTTCCATGTACAAATGATGGTCTCCTAGAATTAGAAAAATGCATTTTGATTTTTATAGGACACCAATTTACAAACTCATTTTATGTTTTGTCTCATATGTACGTTTCAATACATGACCAACTCACATTATCTTCATTCCAACTATTTAATTTGAAAAAATTAATAATCACAATAAGCCAAAAAAAAAAAAAAAAATTGTGCAGTTAGTTTGTACTCTAAATAATATGCTTTGTCAAAAAATATATTGCAATTTGATTTTTTTAACAAGTGCTTTTAAGTATTATAAATTCAGATAATATTAAATAAATAAATTTAAAAATAAAATAAATGAGTGAAAAGTGAGATTTATAACCTATCATGAGATGGTAATAATTATAAAGAAATATAATTTTATTAATTTTTTTTTCTCATCCAACTCATTTTTATATTATTTTATTTATATTTATATTATAATTATTTTATAACTATATTTTATCCAAAATAACTATTTTTGTTTAATGAATACTCGAAGGGCACTTATTAAAAAAATCTTATAAAATACTGACTCACAAAACCAAAAGGAAAAAAAAATCCATTTTATTCTTCTCTTTTCAATTTTCTTCCTTTTCTTTCATCCCATCAATCATTTTCTTTTTCCTTTTCTTCAACTCCTGTATTGTAATTTATACTTGCAGAAAAATTCTTATCATAACTCATTACTTTTGAAACTTTAATTCTAAATTCCATTTTATGCATATCAAGGTATAATCACAATTGACAAATTAAAAATTTATTATAGATCAAATTTAAAGATTTTGTAGTGTACATTTTTGTTACTTTCTTTTGATATATTTATGAAAAATGATATTTGATATTGTTTCGGCCAGCATGCATCTTTCAGATGTGGAGGAGTATTGCCAAAAAATAGAATAAATTAATTATCACCAAGAATTTTATACTTCTTCTAATTAGCCACAACGCATCTACACAACCATCTTGATACGGATTATCTGTGAACCCTGCAATTTTTTATTTAACCCTAATTTGTACAAATATAGTTTTGAATGGATCATTATGGCTCTTCTCTACTTGGGATTTCTTTGTTGTTGCTGCTGCCAACTATAATGAGCCAGTAATGTTACATGGAAATGTAATATTTCAATAAAGTTCTTAGCAATTCAAGGGCCTACATTATTTTGCTGTGGTTGTTAGGAAGTTTCTAGTTGCTGATTTTGATGTGTTTGTTAATGCTAGCTTAATGAATAAGGTAAATACTCCCTTCTTCTTTTTTATCTATCTTTTTAGAAATTCATCTATTTCTATTTTTAATTGTCATTTTAAATTTACGAAATAATATTTATCAATTTTTTCTTATTTCATTATTATATCATTTAATTAGAATACAATATCTTAATTTAAGATAAAAATTAAAAATATAAAATTAAATAAATTATTTTAAATCTAATTAATTAATATTTTAATATGTGTGCAAAATCTTAAATGACAAATAAAAAAAACGGAGAGAGTAATATTTATTTAAAGTTTCTCCACCACTAGTTAGTTTGTTATTGTCGTTAAATTTATTTTTCTATTGCTAGTAATACAATCTAATTTCAAATTGATAACTTTTTAATCTCTCTTTGATTCACCATAAATTGCTTATTTATTATTTTTTCTGTGTAAATGTTGAGATCAAATATAACAAGTGATAACTCATATCAGTAAAAAAAAATCTCATTAACTTTAACTGATCCACTAAAATTCAGTTGTCAATCAGAATTAATTTTTTAATTTTGTACTTGTAAATGATATTTCTTTTGTATACTCATTAACTAGGAATTTGAATATTCAATTGAGGTATTTTTTTTAGTATATATATATTATAATTGACACATTTAATATTTAATAAAATCATTAATATAATAAATATTTTTTATTTTTTTTTGGTAAGCCAATAAGATTATTAAAGAAGAAAAGAACAAAGAGTCCAGCTTACACTGAAAACAAGGCCTGCCTCATGCCAAAACAAACTAAAAAAAAGATCGAGCACAAACTAAGCAAATATAACGGCAGAATAAAAATAAAAGCAGTTTTAACTAAAGCTGCTGTTACAGCAAATTAGAAGCTGCTGCATCCATTATTACCCAAAACCAGGAAATCAGAATTACAATGGACCACTTGCTTAGCTAGAGAATCTGAACTGCCAAATCTTATTTTTGTAACTGCTCAGTCTTTTAATAACTGTGGACTGACTGATGTCATTTTTTGCAGCTTTCCTTTGACCTACTGGAATCTTGGCTGGAAAAGAACCCAAACTCAGCGGGGTTAAAGAGAAATAATGGAGAGTCTCTGTTCAGAGAACTGGCTCTCTTCCAAGACTATCATGGTTTACCTGCTTTCAAGAATGTAACTATTTCTATACTCTGTATATTCGTATGGTTTAAATTAATTAAGCTCATTGATTGCAATAAAATAATTAATTCATCATGATATATTTAATATTGATCTGAACATTACTTATTCAGGCACTAGTGGATTTCATGGGTGAAATAAGAAGAAACAAAGTTAAATTTGATCCAAAGAAGCTTGTGCTCACTGCTGGTTCTACTTCTGCTAATGAGACTCTAATGTTTTGCCTTGCTGAACGTGGCGATGCCTTCCTTCTTCCTGCGCCATACTATCCAGGGTAAATTTTTCAAAAAGCTATAAAAAGGTTTAGCTATCAAATTCATGTTCAACGAGTTATTCCTAATTAAGTTAAAACTTCCAACCCTGATTTTATATAGTACGAGGCTAACACTTAATTATTGAATTATACATGTACAATAGGAAAATTCTTATCTACACTTTCATATCAGATGAATCCCACTATACATATACTATTGATCTCACATAATATGACTCATTTTTATAAATGGTTAGATATTTCCTATATGATAAAGATCCACCAAAATTCAGTCTAGGCAATAACTTGTGAACTATATATAGGGACGGAGCTCAATGGGTCCAAATGGGCCTGACCACTCCTACAAAAAAAAATCTGAATTAAATTATAGAAATTTTTTTTTATTACATTTAAGTTCAGTTTTTTATACATAATTAATTATTGGCCCATCTAAGATTAATTAAAAATATTATTAGTTTATAGAAAATTTTTTGCTTAGGTCATTTAGGTTTAATTTTTTAGTAAGATTAATTTTCAGTCCACCCAAAAATAATTTCTTGGCTTCCTCCTATATATATATATTATTATAATTACATATGTTTGTGTGTGTGTTTTTTTTATCACAGGTTTGATAGAGATCTGAAATGGAGACCAGAAGTTGAAATTGTTCCAATACATTGTTTAAGTTCAAACAGCTTTAGAATTACAATGCCTGCATTAGAAAAAGCCTATCAAGAAGCCCTAAAACTTGACTTAAAAGTGAAAGGAATATTCATCACGAATCCTTCAAATCCATTAGGCACATCCATGACAAGAAATGAGCTTAACCTCATTATTAGCTTTGCCATAGCTAAACAAATCCACATTGTAAGCGATGAAATATATTCTGGCACCGTTTTTGACAACCCTAACTTCATAAGCATTGCAGAAGCGATAATAGACAAACAGCTAGAAAACACTGATTTATGGAACCGGATTCACATTGTTTACAGTCTGTCAAAGGATTTAGGCCTTTCGGGTTTTCGAGTTGGCATGATTTATTCCAACAATGAAATAGTAGTTGCTACTGCTACTAAAATGTCAAGCTTTGGCTTGATTTCATCCCAAACTCAGTATTTACTCTCAAATATGCTTTCTGACAAGAAATTTGCTAGCAAATACTTGAAGGAAAATCAGAAAAGACTTGAAAAGAGGAAGGAAATGCTCCTTTCGGGGCTTCAAAATGCAGGAATTAATTGCTTGAAAAGCAATGCTGGATTGTTTTGTTGGGTTGACATGAGGCATTTTTTAAGGTCACAAACCTTTGAAGCAGAAAAGGAACTGTGGAAAAAGATATTGGGTGAAGTTGGATTGAATATATCTCCTGGATCTTCTTGCCATTGTTCTGAGCCAGGCTGGTTTAGAATTTGCTTTGCCAATATTTCAGAAGAAACATTAACTGTTGCAATGGGGCGGATTAAGAACTTTGCTGCTGATTCCAATAATTGTTGGAATAGAAAGAATCAATCTCCCCAAATGATCATATGTCATCAAAGATCACTTATCAATTAATGGGTTTCCAAATTATCATCACATGATCGCGAACCAGATCGTTAAAATTAACTCTTCTATTAGATATAATTAAATACAGTTGATTAATAATTAGCTACTAAAAGCATGATGCATCCATCATTTCTGTTGGTCTATCTTAGTGTTGTTTGCTCTATAATTTTTCCTTAATTATAAACAACACACTTTAATTAATTAGTCTACAAAAAGTTTTTCTTAATTTCTTCTTCTTCTTCTTCTTCTTCTTCTATATATGTTAATTTAATTACCAAGTTGGTTATTTATTTTTATTTTCTTATTGATATACAAATCCATGTTTCATTTTGTCGTCAGGAATCTAAATTAGAATGCAACTATGCAACCCCACAAATAAATTTTTATATGTACATAATAATTAGTTAATTTCTCCTATCAAATTCATATATTAGGATTTGTTCCCAACTCTCGGTCAAAGAATAATATTTTTCACAAGTAACCCATAATTATAAGAAAAATACTTAAATGAACTGAGTTCACCACGTCAGATTATGAATTATCAATGATAATTAGATAGATCAAATAATAATTACTCCATAAGATAAATATAGTAAGACATAATTAAATTTTAAAAATTAAGGGGCAAAAATAAATTTAATGAGAAAGAAAAAATTAAAATAATAAAGTGATATAAATAAATTTTGTATTTTAGGTGCAATGTAATCATAATTCTAAAAATATATACTAGATATATGAGTGACAAGAACTTAAAGAAATTAAATTTGAGTATATATTTTCTAAAGAAAAATGGATGAAATATATATGTAAGAAATCAAAAATAAAATTTTGAAAAATTTGGACAGCTGATGTGAATATTTCTAAATATATATATAAAAATTATGGGTGAATAATAAAAATTTGAGGAGATCAACATGTATATTAATTTTCAAAAAATATATAAAAATTATAGGTAAAAAATTATTTTTGCAAAAATTTGGAGGCTATTACCTCCCAGTAGAGTGCGCATCTTTGTTCCTGCCTCGATAAATTGTACGAGTTTGATACAAAAACACGTGAAACAAGATAGATATATTTATGAATTAATAAAATAAATGAGTTTTTTGATTTAATAAAATGAATTTGAGTTGTCTTTATAATTATAAAAATTGTAATTTTAAATTTCAGTTGGAAAAAAATTAAAAAAGAAAAACAAAAAAAAAAAAAAACAAATGATTGGTACTATGCTTATTTTTTATACATTTTAAAGGGTAGATAGTTATTATTAGATTTTAAATTCTTAAAGTATTTTGGTATATAAAAAATAATTTTTTTAAAGAGTATCTAAAAATGCAGATTAAGAATAATTATTTAAGGCAAAATATGGTTATAAATCAGTTATTTCCGATAAATAATTTTTTTTTTTTTAGCATTAAGAAGGAAAATTGATCATGAGTTTATTGTTCAAAAAAATATATTTATTGTTAAATTATATTTTAGTGTGCGACAAATATATATAAATTAAATAATGTAAAAAATGAGTTATATTAAAAAAATTGAGATTTTGATAAAATACGTATTTAGAATAAATCAATTTACTGTCAAAATTTTTTACTTTTCACTTATTTATTTTATTTTTAAATTTATTTATTTAACAGTATCTGAGTTTTTAATTAAGGGAATTTGTTAGAAAAACAATAGAATTTTATAATTTAACTTAATTTTACATCCAAATCCTAAAAAGTTGGAAATTAAAAATTCGGTTCAAATCCTATAAAATGAGATCTTTATATCGTTTTAGAGTTTGCTTCAAAAATCCATGGGTGTCACAAATTTTTAAAAGGGAAAAAAATTATGGTTTGATAAATTTGACCTGTAGTGAGATCATTTAAACTCCTTTCTTTGTCATGAAATTTTTTTTGAATGACTGTTGTCAATGGCTCAGTAAAAAAAGTGATGAAAGCTTGTTAGAGATCATAATTATTTTGGCCATAGAGTTTATAAAACTTTTTAGACATATTTTAAAAATGTCTATAAACATCTTTTTTTATGCATAGAAGAAACACTTCATTTAAAAAAGTATTTTCTTGTGTTCTCTACATCATTATTTGCGTACCTGAAAAATTTCATATGGATATAATAAATGAATTTAGGAATTCCCCTACAATTCAGAAGTTGTGCTTTTGCCATATCATTGAGATAGATATTCCATTCTTGCAGTTTACCAACATATATGTGGAGGAAATATTCACTAACACTTATTATTGTAAAGTATGATCTAACTATTTGAGAATATCATCTAAAGAGAACCATGGGTTTGAGCTGTTTGATGTTTTTGAATGAAAAGGAGTATCATCTTTTAATTATTCTGGAGGAAATTCTGTGATATACAGAAAGGATTCTATAGTGTATAGGGCATCATTATTGTGATGAGGAGATCGAGAAGCAGCCAAAAGAAGAAGGAGGTTCAACCATATACATAGTTGATTTTTCTTCTGAGTCTGAAGAGGACAATGATTCAGATTCAGATGAATCAAAATAATTATGTAATTCTGCTTGAGAAGCTAGGTTTATTTGAGAGATTGAATGAGTAATACAATTATTTAAAAAAGTATCAATTGTGTTCATCATAAAATGAGAAGAAGGTGGTTCAGTGGTCATTGATGCCTTTTGTTTATAGTTTGGTTTTGATTGTGGAAATTTTTTTAAATAAACCTAATCCACAATATAGAGTTTTTGTTTATAGAATTATTGGTTATGGGGACCCAACTATTCTTAACAACTATAACACCACCATAAATATAAATTATCATTTTAACGATTTTATTGTATATTTTATCGTGATTAGATACTAATTTTTTTTATGCTTTATGTTTTATATTACTATTTTTGAATGATAAAATTTATTAAATTTCAAATATTAAGTATGCATGTAATATTATTCTACTGTAAATATCATTGTGAAATGAGAATCATGTTGTACCCTGTGTTATCCTCAATTTTTAAATTTTAGGTTTACTCTTTTTTTTTTTTAGCATTAGATGTAGTAGGATTAATTTTTAGGTTTATTCTTGCTGCTTCACAAGTTTATTCACACGAGCAAAATTCCTGGAAATCAGAATTTATTTTAGGTTTTATTTGATTACAGAATTTTGCATATGCAGTAGTAGCAAATAATTCCTGGAAATCAGAATTTATTTTAGTTTTTTTTAGGATAATTTAGTTATATTTTATTAGGATTTTATTTTATTTATTTGATTTTGTAAATATTTGATTTGATTTTGTTAAATTTTAAAGTTTGAAGTTAAATTGAAAATATAAAAATATTTGGTTCAAAAATCAAAATAAATTTGAAGAATATTTGCTTTCAATAATCGGTATCCGATTTTTTGAGAGAAGCAACTTAATTTTTAGCTTAAACACCCGGTTATTGAATTAAGGAGATACAAGAACAATAAACGGTACCCGAATATTAAAGTTGTGAGCCGATTATTGATTTAAAAATGATTTTTTTAACTATTTATCTTAAAGAAAAGCTCATTTTAAGAGTGAGAAAGATTTTTTAAGGAGTTTAAAGAGGAAAAGTTCCAAAAAAAGCAATCAACAAGTTTCAAATTGAAGAGCTAACAATTTTATATTGAATTTTGTAATCAACAAGAGTTTATCTCTCAACTATTTTTATTTTTAATTTTTATCTATATTGTAGTTTATTGAATTTTTATTATATTTTATTTAAGTTTATGATTTTTATTTTTAATTCTTGAATATAGAATTTAGATATAGTGAATTTAATTATTTTATGGTTTAGATAATGATTGATTAATTATCTTGTGATGAATTGAATATTGGTTAATTTATTAATCTAGGTTTATAAGTGTTTAATAATTGGCTATTATTATACATTATCTAAGATAACAAATAATTAATCGAGAGATGAAATGTAGTATTAATTCATTAAATCAATAATTTAAAGAATCGAATTGTTAAGAGATTGAGACTCACTTTAAAATACTAGAAATTATTAAAGAATTTAACGGCCTGCATTAACGTAGTGATCACGAAAATATATATGAAATTAATGTAAGTATTTGTATAGTTATATGAAAGAGAGTTACAGATAATTTAAAGTAATTAATTTATTAATCATAAAAATTGGATAATAATCATGAGTAAGAAATCATAAATTTCAATTGACGAAATCTAAGTTTTATACTTATTTTCATCGTTGTATTCTTTAAAAATTTCCATTTCATTAGTTTTTATTTTTAAATATTATTTTAATTTTAATTCCAAAATCAATTTAAGATTTTGTTTGAATAATAAGAAAAAAATATTAATTTTGTTATTTGACACTACCTCTTTGTGGGAACGATACTCTATTCACTTTTATTACTTGCGAGAACGATTCGTGCATTTGCGAAACGCTTAACAGTTTTTCAATAACTGTATTATATCCGTTTGATTATTGACAGCTGTTAGCTATTAAGTAGTCAATTGGTTGCAATTTAATTTGTAGTTTTTTTTTCAAAAACTTATATTTATTTAAATAAAAAGACTAAATTATCCTTTAAAAATAATATTTAAATAAAAAATTAAATATTAATATTTATTCTTAATGGTTATTGAATATATTAACAGCTAACAGCTAATAATAATTTTACCAAACACTTGAGATAATCAGCTATTAATTACCTGCTAACAACTATTAGCTATTAGTTATTTGCTAACAACTATCAGCAACAACTAACAACTAATAACTACTACAAATAACTAAGTGAGTGTTTGCAAAAAATTTTAATACAACTATTAACTTTTTTATTTCTAATAATTGCATCATACCCATTTGATTACAAACAACTACTAAATGTGAGGTAGTCAAATGGCACCTGTTTATAAAAGCTCAAATTTGAAACTTTTTCATAAAAACTGCTATTTTTTGAAGTAAAAAAAAAAACTAAATTTTTTTTTAAAAATAAAATTTAAATAAAAATTTAAATATTAATATTTATCCTTTATGCTGATTTAATAGCTAACAACTAATAGTAATTTTACTAAATACTTAAAACAATTAGCTATTAGGTAATATCTACCAACTATCAGTTGCCGGTTACTAATTAATAGCTATCAGCAACAATTAATAATTAATAGCTGCTACGAATAATTAAATTAAATTGGTATAAATCAAATGTAGCCTTAATTGTCTAATAACCACAAATGAGCAAGTGAGCATCAATCTATAATATATAATTGGAGCCAAAAAATCTTCCATCCACCATATGGAGATGGGATTGAAGAAAAAACACCACCACAAATTTAAGCCATCAAGTATAAGTTGAAGAGATTATTATAAGCGCAACATCTCATCTCAAGATTTTATGGCGGTGGTGGCAGAGGATACGCTAATGCTGGTGCCGACTGCCGACAAAGTTCTTTTATAGAAGTTTTTATATTTCATATATAATTTTGTTTCTATGGCAAAAATAGTCTAAATTTTCCGTATATTGGGTTGCTAGCCCCTTTGATTTATTTGGGGCTAATGAGCCCTTTTCTCTCCATATTACTTTTAAATAAACATTTTGGTGAATTGTGAACTTTACTTAGTCTTTAGGTAAAAATATTGATTTGAAAATAGAGTTTTGAAAAAAGTTAGTATGTTCATTTTTTTTTTTTTGTTTTAAATTTTAAAATAATATTTTAAATTAATCATTTAAATATTTAAAAAATTATTTAATATTTTTTAAAATTTAAAACGACATTTCATACTTATTTTAAATAGATTTAAATATCCATTTAAATTTTTTCCCTTCTCTGTAACTCTATTAACTTCAGATTGTTAAAGAAAATAGAGAGCTAATAAAAACTATACCTATTTTGAATGAATGAGGGTATTTGAATCCTCAATTTTAGCATTCAAAAACATGTTGTATTATAGGGCAAGGTGATTTTATTAAATTGTTAGTGTTTGGTAGTAAATTATTAGTGTCTGAAATGAATTTTGAGTAATTAAAACATTTTTTTTTTTAAACGCCAATGAGCAGTTTATGACAACATCCATTTTAATCAAATTCCAATTTGGCAATTAGTTGCCAAACACCGACATTATCATCATCATCGATCATGATCTCATCAACGCGTAGCAGTAGCTGGGCCAGACAAGGTCCATCAGTTATAGTTAACGGACACTTAAGGCCCATCTAAGGCATAATCCACTCTGTATCCAGGTAGATCGCGAAGCACTGTAATATACACTCCGTCTCAACCGCCATAAACACACTCACTTGTATCTAAAAGTTAGTTTCATGACAAAGCATAGATTGGTGGGTTCAGCATCTCACAATTAGACCTGTCCCCTTCCTGTCCGCCACGTGGAGCTTCCGTCGCTTTCTCACGAATCTCCAAGAACTTGTTAACGTGGCATTTCTGTAATCACCTTTACCAATTTTTGCCATTAATATTAAAAAACTAAACCCATAATTTTAGTTTTGCGTGGAGTCACCAACTTCAATATTTTCTGTCTAATTTAAGTTTCCCGGATTTTTTTTTTTAATTTTAGGGTTTGTAACTTTCTTATCTGTTTGAAAATTTGATGATTTTCTTTCTTTTATGTTTATTTTCTTGTTGTTCATGTGAACATGAAGCAACCGCGTGTCAATGGCATATAAGCCTTTGACACGATTTTTCAATTATTATTTTTTTTTTGCTCTTTTTTCTTTTTTGTTTTGTTAACACGAACACTTCGATTTATCTGCATTTGATTGAATTCTTGCTCGAGTTATAAGTGTTTTTGACAGGTACCGTTTCTTAATCTTTGTTTTTGTGTTTAGTTAGATTTTCCCTCCATTTTTTTGGTTAATATTGCTATATTTGTTCTAGGTTTTGGTTGAAATTTAAAACCAATTCATTTTTTAAATTGTAGAGTAGGTGAAGTGAGGAAAGTTGCAATTTTTTTTTTTTTATATAGGAGGTGTTGGCAGAACAGAAGAATAAATTTTGACTAGAGGGGAATATGGTATTAGAATTGAGGATTATTATTCTTTTTGCTTAAGATTTAAGCAGTGTTAGAATTAGGAAGAGCTTGGTTTCATTCTAGAATTATGTACAATAACGTGGAAAATTTTCGTTTCTGATTTGTAAATTATTGGTGTAGCACTTGTTGGTTGCATTAAATTTATTAAAGATTTTGCTTTTCTGTTCAAAAGTAGAAACATTTGTTGAACTTGTATATTCTTCAAGTTTAGTCATCGGTGTGCATGAGTCATCACTTAAAGCATGCTATAAATCTGTATGGTTCTCTCTGCAATTAATTTCTATATCTGTTATCCACTTTGGCAATGAGTTGTGCAATTATTACAGATACAGTGAGTGGAGACAGATGGATATTGCTGCCCTTTTGACTTCAGCTGGGATCAATATAGGTCTGTGCGTGGTGCTTTTTTCATTATATTCGATATTGAGAAAGCAACCGAGCAACAGGGTTGTATATTTTGGGCGGAGGCTTGCTTCAGTACGTATAAGGAATGATGCTTTCTTCTCTATTGAAAGATTTGTGCCCTCTACTAGTTGGATCGTTAAGGCTTGGGAAACAACTGAAGAAGAAATATTGGCCATCGGTGGCCTTGATGCATTGGCTTTTCAAAGGATGCTCATTTTCGGGTGATTAAATTCTGTCTTGAGTGTGTATGGGTTGCTAATTAAATTATATTTATGATAGTTCTTTTTTATGACTAAGTAGGAAGCGTGAAGCAAATGACAATAAACTATTTTTGTTTAATATTCTGCCTGTAGACCTGTTCTTTATCTCTCTTTAGTTTCTCGTAGATGCATGTAGAAACACTAATGTACATATTTTCTTCATTCAAAGAACCATCCCAATTCCCAAGGAGATGGATGATAGTAGACTTTTTTTTTGGACAACAATAGATCAAAAAGCTGTTCTGGCTAGTGTAATAAACAGCATTACAAGCTTCAAGGAAATTAATTTAAGTTGATAAAAGAAAATGATTTAGATCTTTTGGCTGTATCTTAATGAATGCATTGGGTAATTAGTGGTGAGAGATTTTTGTCTTTCCTTTCAGGAAAGATCATTAATGCCACAATATCTGTTCGTGAGTTAAGTTATCTTTTAAGAAGTATACCAACGGTGATTGAAATTTTTGTCCTGCCAGTTTAATTTATAGATATTGTTGCTGTTGATTTGGCATTTTTAAGATCACAATCTACTATATCTATATTGTCAGAATCTCTTTCCATCCTAGCATGTCTCTAACTACGGATGGTTATGTCTTCTTCCTTCACAGCATCCGCATCTTTTCTATTGCTGCAATCATTTGCCTTCTTCTAGTGCTTCCAATGAATTATTATGGAAAAGAGATGCAACACAAGCAGATTCCAGCAGAGTCACTGGATGTGTTTACAATAGGGAATGTCAAAGAAGGTTCCAGATGGTATGAAATTTAGTTTCTTGACGAATCCTTTATTTAGAAAACCATCTTGATAATGATTGTAAATAAGAAGTTGTACCTGTTTGGTCCTCTTTTAGGCCTGTAGGTCTTTCTGATAGTGTACTTTGAGAATTAATGTAGCCTCTGCTTATGATGCCTAAAACTACACAATTTTTCATTTGCCCTTGTCTTTATTTGCTTGTTTCTTTTCTTTTGCTTTTTTTTTTTTTCTTTGTAAGGTTGAGAGAATACAATCCATTTATCAGTTTTATAAAAATGAGAATACTTTCTGGTTGTTTTGCCAACTGTTTTTTCTTGTGATATCAATTTATGATGTCAATCCAGTAAATTTATGTAACTTATGTTTTTACACAATAAAATATGTCATACTCATTCATTGCAATATTTTGTTTTAATCCTTTTCAGGCTTTGGGCACATTGTCTTGCTTTATATGTCATAACCTGCGGAGCCTGTGTTCTCCTGTACTTTGTAAGGATGTTTTAATTTTTCTTTTTAGCACTAATAGTAAATGCATTTGTTTCTCCCCTTATGTGTGCATATGGGAATATGTTATGATTGTTTAACCTTTATGACTTTCTGTAGGAGTATAAAAGCATTACTCAAATGAGGCTAGCACATATAACCAGATCTCATGTGAATCCAAGTCATTTTACCATTCTTGTTCGTTCAATTCCATGGTCTCCAGGAGGGTCATACAGTGATACAGTGAAAAATTTCTTTACAAATTATTATGCATCGAGCTACTTGTCACACCAAATTGTGTATCGACGAGGCATAATTCAGAAATTAATGGTGTGTAGTTGATTCTTTTATATCTATATTAACATAATATACGTGCAATGTAATGCTTTAGACATATTTAGCTGTCGATTAAATCATTTTTTGGTTGATGTGCTCATAAGACTCTTAGTTATATTTTGGTTAATGAAAACTGTTTTTATAGTTGGGTCAAAATAAAAATTGATTCTATCAATTTTAATCCCTCAATCAGTGAACATAATCTGAATCAATAGGATCTAAATGATTGTGTAATTCTGCTGATAAGGGATAATTTGCGTGAGTTAATAGTTTGCTTGTAAGTTAGTTTTTTTTTTTTATTATTTTTTATTTTTTTTTATTGGGTGATTTTGTTCATCATTTCAGGCTACATAAAGCCTCATAAAGCATAAACTCGGGAACATCTAATCATTATGCTGATAATGTCTTTCAATATTTTCTTTATAGGCTAGTAACTTTCATCTGCTAGATTAGATGACTGCATGATAATGCATTTATGATCTTAATGACTGTGATTGATAGTGCTTTGCCATGATACTTGATTGACTGTCTGCTAATTTAATATTGCTAAGCATCTTTGATATGAATGGTTGTAGGATCAATGAAGATTTTTGTTGGACATTTTTTGTTGTATCAAACAGTGGATGATTAGCAAATGTGGTTTTTTTCTTTATTTGTTTACAGACTAGATAAAGCTTCACTTCCATCACATGTGGTCAGCATGTCCTTTTTGTTTCGGCCATAATTTAATAAATCTATGAATCAAGTTGTCCTTTTCCAGTAAAAAATAATGTTTGTTATTGTTATTATTATTATTAATTTTTAACTTTGTATTTTTTGAAGGTTTGATGGTTCAATCTTTTATTTGAACTTTTGGAGTCATGATCTAGGTTGTTGCTTGACAATTTGTGTTCGTATTATTACTCTCTACATTGATGTTTGCACTTTGTAGCCTTGGCATGCTCTACTCTTAACATTCTCATCTTTAACTATTTCTAGAGCTCGACCTTAATGTGTTGTATTATACTTTTATGCATTTAGTAGTTATATGCATGTATAAAAAGAGCTTTAAATGAAACCTTGAATCACATTATAGCCTTGATAAAATTTTAAAATTATTTACAAGTCATCTGCATATTGATTGACTGAAATGTCCTTCATATTATAAATTACCAGAATCTATATTTGTACATACATAAATATATGTTTTTGTAACACCTCACTTCACAAAATTTGTTAAATAACAACTATATTTGCATGTCTTTAAATTAATAAAATATCTAGATTTTTAATAAGTATTATTTTTATGCTGATTTTAGTTTTTGTTTTTCTTTTTACTGAAATATTTAAGAATCAATTTATGGCTCTAGACTTTACATAAATAGCCACCTAATGTTTATCAATCTAGGATAATTTGAAATTTTTTATTTTATATGATAATAAAAATTAGAATTATGTGTTTATTATTACTCCATGTAATTAGTTATATTTTATTTAATTTAAATGCAACAAATTAACAATATTATCAATAAAAATTCTAATCAATGTCAATTATGACGAACTGTTTATATGCAATGATATGAGATCTCAAGTAGAAAAATTATTGGCCATGGGAGCTATATCAAAATTTGATCATTCATTAATCATAAACATTTTTTGGACATCCATTTTCTTTAACTTCTATTTTTGTAATTAATATTATTAATGATGGACCGTTGTATGTCCAGCAAACAAAGAGTAACTAGCTTTGTAAAGTAGATGCTAAGAATTTATGTTGAATTGTGCATTATCTAAACTTCCTTTTTTTTTTTTTTAGTTGGCACAAAATTGTTGACTTGAAATGAATTGAGATGATAAGCTGCTGTTGATTATATGATGATCTTGGGCGTTCAATTAGATTCCTAATTTTATGTCATGTTTTTCAAGACTAGGCAGTTCTTGAATTTTAGGAAGTATCATTAGGTTTTCGTTGTGGTAGTTTTGACATATTTGCAATAATTTTTCTCTTTTGCTCTAGGGGTTTAGGGTTATTTGCAATAATTTTTCCCTTTCACTTAAACCACTTCTACAAATCTGCGGAGCCTACACTTAATTCATAATTATAATAAATTATTTGTAATATACCATATTATCATATTATATTTTAATATATTTACTTGCTTTATATTGATTTTATTTGTAATTTATTTTCACAGGTATATTAAAGTAGTGGGTTAAGTGCTGTAGATTGAACTTATTCTAAATCATCTATCTCTTCTGTCTTTTTTTCCACTTGCATATTTAGTGTTTAATGGTACGTTCTATTTACAATTTTGGCAAATTCTTTCTTTGCAGGTGGATGCAGAGAAGATGTGCAAGATGCTTATCCCTGTTCCTAGTGATCGGTCAAGTTTTAGGCCATGCTGTCTTTGTGCAAGAGATACAAATTCATTTAAGGTGCTCACTAGTGAAGCAGACAGTGCCAAGGATGACATCAGCTTTTCTAATCTGAATGTTGCTACCGGGGATGATGTAAGAATCTTGAGCAATCAAATTTTTTGATTCTGATGTAGGAAATAGATGATCTTTGCATATATTTTAGCAATCTCCTGTGCTGCTCTGCATCTTTTTAAGTAGTATTCCTTTTATCATTCTCACATATATTTTTGTTGTGAAATTTTTGTTGTTAATCTAATCTTGCCCTTACTAGCTTTGAATTAAAGAATAAATAACTATTGGCATTATAGTTCAGTTGTATCATACATTTTTATCTGTTGAGAGTGCTTATATAAACCACTTACAATATCTGCAACCACAATGCTTTGATCTTGTATTTAGGTTTACAAATCAGGCCTGATCTTGACCATTCCAGAATCATCTCTCTCTATTTGGCCCTTGAGAAGTTAAGGTCTATATATACTGACGGACAGATAGCAAGATAGATATAGATAGTAGATGTTTCTTAGGCATCGGTGTTATTTCCTCTTGTAACTTTGTGCCCATGATCACTAAATCCACTTTTTGATTATTCATTCTCCCCATGTGAATAAGGCCCTCAACCATGTTAAATTGCTAAGTCAGGCTTTTTGTATTATCTTATATAAACTTATGATAAACTAAATAAATAGATACTGATGCTGAATCAGTAATTCATTGGATATGGAAGATTGCCTCTGGGAGACATTAATCTAATAATGGGATTTTCCAACAATAAATTCTACGGAGAATTTACAGTGGGTAAAAGAATTCAGTTCTTCAGTAGGTGGCATCTGATCTTTCTTGGACAGACTTTCATAGATATTTACTTTTACTATCTTATCCATCTAACATCAGTTTTTGGTTGTTCCATTGTGTCCTTCATGTGGATATAGAAGTCTAACAGTCAGTATGTATTTGTTCTCAATTTTTTGTAACTTGTAATAAAATAATGGAATGCTCGCTCAACCTATATTTTGTATAATACAGGAATGTTCTGCTGCATTTGTTTTTTTCAAGACTCGCTATAATGCAGTGGTTGCCACGAAAATGCTTCAATCATCAAATCCCATGTTGTGGGTGACTGAATTGGCCCCAGAACCACATGATGTTCTATGGGAAAATCTTTCGATACCCTACAAACAGCTTTGGCTTCGTAGAATAGCAACATTATTGGCTGCTATAGTCTTCATGTTTTTGTTTCTTATTCCTGTGACATTTGTGCAAGGCTTGACTCAACTAGATAAGCTATCAAGAACATTGCCATTTCTGAGAGGACTTTTAAGACAGTAAGTATTATAATGCTATAATGAATGATGGTCAATTCTTGATTGCTTGCCATTTTTAATTCTATTAAGAGTTTACTTTTGATGTGGGTTATTTGTTGATTCTTTTCATGTTTAAAAGGATAAGAGATCTCACATTGTATTGACAAAGTTGGATATGAGAAATTTCAGGAGATTTTAATTTGTCAGGTTACCAAAAAGCATAAACCAAATGGATTTTTTACTTTTCTATATCTACATCTTTAACTAATTAGTTGGATATGAGAAATTTCAGGAGATTTTAATTTGTCAGGTTACCAAAAAGCATAGAACAAATGGATTTTTTACTTCTCTATATCTGCATCTTTAACTAATTAGAGTATTAAGTATCTCTAAATCACATCATTATATGAATATACCACTACATGAAGCAATGGCTCACAGGCTACAGGTATTTTTTTTTTTTGTTAGTTTCTAAAAGCTGCTTTAATCAATTATTATTGGAAAATTCTAGCAGTAGAGGAGTCATTGGAGGATATCCTATGCATTGTAAAACATAGACATACAATGATAAAATTGATATTGCTGTTCCAGCTTATCAGTCCATGCTTATTTTGTGTATCAATAAATGATTTTGTTATGTTGTGAGGTCAAATTTTCATTGGCATGGTTCAGATATTAGAAAAAAATCGTGTTTCTTATATTGCTGGTTCCTTTTCTACTGCAAGCTATTCATTTCTAGTACCTACCCAAGCTTTTTGTTTTTTATTCGATGCTGTCAGTGGCTCAATCTAATGGAATTGTCGAATTTTGGTTGGATCCAAATAGACTACCATTTCATCCCTTTCTTGTAACATGTCATATCCTTAAATTTTTCACTTTACAGCTGGAGAAGAAATGATAAAAAGAAAAAATTTGGAAACCTGTAATTAGTTTACAAATCCTAAAATTGTTACATTTGCTTGGAAACTTACTTGTGCTTTTTTTGCAGGGACTTTATGAACCATGTGGTAACAGGCTATTTGCCAAGTGTCATCTTAATGTTGTTTCTGTATACTGTTCCACCGATGATGATGTTCTTTTCATCAGCGGAAGGGCATGTCTCCCATAGTGGAAGGAAAAGGAGTGCAGGCTTGAAAATCTTATACTTCACAATTTGGAATGTTTTCTTTGTCAATGTGTTCTCTGGTTCCATTATTAGTCAATTGAATGTCTTCTCTAGTGTAAGAGACATACCAAAGGAACTTGCCAAAGCAATACCTACTCAGGTGACATTTTTGTGATATTGAATAATGTGATTTTGATGCAATTATCCTGTAACAATGCAACTCTATTGAGATGCTTGCATATATGCTTACTTTTTTACTTTGGCTCTTTTTCCTTTTTTGTTTTTGGTTTCATCTTATATACAAGTTTTGAGATTATAAATCTTTTGTTACTGTTCTAAAGAAGGTATGTATCAATAGCACTTAATTTATCCTACACATAATAATGGGGCATGTTAAAACGTTTATTATACAAAAAAATGACCCTTTTTAATATGAGAATAAATAATTTTGATTGGTCTTTTTAATAATTTTAACTACTAATATTGGTCCTGTGATGCATATCAAGTGTTGATTGCTTATGAGAATTCCCAATTTTAATATTGTTCATATATTTCATGGAAATTGAGTCCTATTTTGTATAACAAGTAACATTGAAAAGTTAGAATTTATTAGTTTTATATCTTTCTATTGTTTGTTTGTTTGCTTTTTATTTTAACTGTTAAAATGTTAATCAAAATACAAGAACAGGTGTTATAATATTCCGTACCATAGATGGAAGTTTGAGAAATTTTTTTTGCATTAGAAAACTCATGTCAATCTAAAAAGATGTATGTTAAAAGTTATAAGTGGCATATAAAGAGTTATAAGTGGCATATAAAGAGGGAACTCAGGATACTACAACAATTATTGTTAGCGTATCTACAATTTGAATCTAAAATGAAAATTTGTCTTGTCATTTCATGCCATTTTGATAAAATAAATTGATGGAGAGATTTGCTAAACATGAACATGATTTATAATTTAAATGGTTCCTAAGACTTCAAGTTGGTTTAGTTTCATCTTTTTGTGTGGTAGTTATTATTATATGATATTGAATATATAAATTCTTGAACATATTTAGGACATTTTTGTAATTAACATAAATATTCATGCAACATATTTCACAAAAAGGCTAGTGAAAATAAACCTCTTATATGGATGGTTTTATTTGTTTTTTTCCTATTGGATTCTAAAAATGGAGAGCTTTGAAAGCCACTATAACATGCCACCATAAAGTTCAGATTATTCTATTATAACTATTGTTTTCATATTTACAGGCTAGCTTCTTCATGACTTACGTTTTAACGTCAGGATGGGCAAGTCTGGCCTGTGAAGTGATGCAACTTTTTCCTCTTGGCATCAATTTGTTCAAAAAATTCATTCTTAGAAACCAAGAAGATTCATCTGATGACCTCATGACCTTCCCATACCATACAGAAGTTCCTAGGGTCCTACTGTTTGGTCTTATTGGCTTCACCTGTGCAATCATGGCACCATTAATATTGCCCTTTTTGCTGGTTTACTTTTTCATGGCTTTCCTTGTATACCGTAACCAGGTGAGTCTCTTCTATCTCTGTTTTCTGCCCTCAATTACATTGTATGCATGGCTTGAATCGATTGTTAATTCACATGTTCCTCTGTGCAAGCAAGCGAGCAATTAATTGTGTTTTGCCTGTGATGTAGAGTTTGCTCATGCACTTTGTCCTTCAACTTAAGGCAATTAATTTTCAATCTTGCATATTGCTAAATTTTTCCCCCTATTTTACTGTTGGCTAGCTTTTATTTGATTTAATCAACTGATTTTCTTGTGCCTATTATATGACTGTCAAGTTCATTTATGTATGCTGTGACATTGAACAGCTTGTGAGGATGATTTTTGTAAGTTTATTTGCAAAGACTGAATATGAGGTGGTCTTTATGTTTGAAGGTAAATGGGGGCCAAGTTAATGGTTGGGGTTAGAGGTTCTGTTTCAGCTTTTTGAAATCTAGCTCTTTGAATGAGTATCATAGCCACAATTGGACATTCTCCTTGGTATTTAGGATGACCAATCACTCAAAAAATCCACCTTTGCTCACATTTTCAATTTTACCTATCCTTTAATCTTACAAATTGGTACTTCAGCTTTTCACATTGATAAAAATTTAGCAATTTTTTTATTACTAAAATAAACTATTATATTTTAGTCTAAATGACATGACCATTTAACTGATTATTTGTGGTTCTATCCAGAAATTCAAAATCATATTATGGGAATATTGGCCAAAATAGCAAAATTAGGAGCAAAATGATTGAACTACCAGGAGAGTCCCTCTTCCTCAAAACAGTAAAAGCAAAGCAAACAATTTCAAACATGGAATTGGAATGGCTGTTGAGATTCTTCAATTCATGATTCTAATGAAAGCACACAGCACAAAAAGAGAAACAAATGAACTGGGTGTTTTGCAATTTCCTTAGGAATGAACTCGATCTATTTCAGATTCTCCAAGATAGAACAATGTGCCTTTGATTTCTTCAAACTGAAATGGGTGTGTTTTAAATTCTTCAACATACATGGGAAACAGCTTCACAATAAATAAGAGTGAAGAGAGAGAGAGAGAGAGCGTGGAAACTGAAGAGAAGCCTAGATTGGATGAGGTCATCGATACCATCATATCCCAGTCCGTCCATCATTGCTTTAGAGAATCATGAAGGATAAAAAATATATTTGCAATTGCTATTGAGCTATGTTGTTATCAATTGTTTTTTCTTTGGGGTTGTTGAATGTGGGAGAGGGGAAAAAAAGCGGGACGGAGCAGGAGAAAGAGAAGAATAAGGACAATGATATCATTTTTAGTAAAAAATAAGTATTTTTATTCAACTCACTAATAAAGTATTTTTCTTATCAATTTAAGTTTAATTGCTAAAATTGTTACCAATGCAAAAGGTGGAAGTAAAAATTGATACAATTAAAAATATTGGTTAAAATTGATAATTTACACGAAGGTTCGAGAATTTAATTTTTTTTTTTTTTTGCAAATGGCCTTTGTTGTTAAGAATGTAGGATTAAGAGAAATTCTGATTGTTTATTGTGTTCTTTATATTTGGGATTTACAACTTGAAGGACATTGTCTGGAATTACCACTTTAGCTGTTAGAGTTAAAAATTCCACATGAAATAATAACAAAATATATAAAGGACTTATAAATGAGTGGATATTGAATTTAACACAAGTCAATTGGTTTTGTGCAAATGGATTTCAACATTTACTCACTTATAAACCCACATGTGCGCAGGTCCATAGAATTTAATATTATCAAAGTGCATATTCTTTTCTATTTATTTACTTGTGCAGTAAATCATGCATCCTTTTGTATGTTAACTTCAGGAATTATTCTTGTTAATAGTATGCTACCTTCTTTATGTCACTTTGAGGATGGATATAGATTTACGTTAGGGGGTATGTATTTTTATTTTCCTCTTTGGTTCAGGGAAGGAGGCAATCCATATCTCTTAGATTTTCAGTGGTTGGGTGATGGAATTGCATGGGAAGAAAGTATACCTTTAATAGAAATACTCATTCATTGCCTGTTCTGTGATATCCCATTCTACTAACTGTCATTTTCAATTTAAAAGTGCCTTTCATGTTAGTTCATTTCAATCTTGCAGATTCTCAATGTATATATACCAAAATATGAAGGTGGTGGGCATTTTTGGCCTATTGTTCACAACACAACAATCTTTTCATTGGTGCTGATGCAAATTATTGCTATTGGTGTTTTTGGGATTAAAGAATCACCAATTGCATCGGGATTCACCTTTCCACTGGTTATTTGCACTCTACTATTTAATGAGTATTGCAGACAGAGATTTTCCCCAGTTTTTAACAAGGACGTTGTACAGGTAGTCATGGAATTGGATTTTTCCTTCAGAGTTCTTTCTTTCTGTTATGTTTCCTAAGTTTTTGAGTTGATTAGGTTCTTATCGAGATGGATAGACGAGACGAACAGTCTGGGAAAATGGACGAAATCTATGAACAGTTGCATTCAGCATATTGCCGGTTCCCAATAAGTTCTCATGAACTCTGTGAAGCACAGGCGCATCATTGTAGTAAAATTGAGGATCCAGAGGCCATTAAACCAGGTTTGACTAGAGTTTTCAACAAATCCATGGAAGAATTGTCTTTCTAGAATCAGAAAACTAATTCTTTTGCTTTGCCTTCGCTTTTCAGGAAAGGAACCCAGTGAGATAAGTGAATCACGGGCTGTTGTCAACTTTGGAAAAGAATGACCTATAAAAATTTTAGCATCTCATACATTCTGTATATAAACTACACGGAATTCACTTTATATATTGACACCATCATGATCCTCATCAGCCTTGTGATGATGGTGGCGCCTTGAAGAGTAGTACGTTGAAGTTGCATACAGAAGGTAGTATTGGGACTATGGCTCTTGATAGGGAAATTCAATGTTAAACAAATAGGTATAGGATTTTTTTAGGGTTTTCTTTTTCTTCATAGGCGGTGGGGATTGTTGTATGTTACAGAAATGTAAAGAAAAGATAAGCAATTTTGATTTGTATTTTCCACTCGAATAGTTTGTGGCTGGATCGGTGAACAGTAATTTTAAAAAATGAAAAATATGAAAGGCAAGCTCGCGTGTTGTTCTAGAAGCAACATCCTCGGGTTAAAAAAGAAAAAAAAAAGGAGTTGCTCATCTGACATTCCTCTAATGAACATAGGACCTAAATCTCTCTGTAAATGTCTTGTTCAACTATGGAAACTGTTACAATCATGATAGGGAGTTTCAATATACAGAAGTAATGAATTGGGTTGGCTTTATTCCTCGGCATTTGCAGCAACGGAAGCATCTTGGTCACCAGTGATAAAATTCTCTTTGTTGTGTTCGTCATTTCCTTTCAATGGATGCCTCCACAGCCGCAGAACTTGCATTAAACCACCATTTGCAACATGCAAAAGAAACACTTGCGTGCCTGCTGCAAAATATGCACAAATGACCTTGACAAGAACAAAGAAGCAACTGATACTTGCAAGGGGTAAGTCGAATCCCTTGTCCTGTTCAGCAGGCAAAACAAATCAGATCACATAAAGCAGCACAGATACTTGACATTCTCTTTGAGAGAATGGGAAACATATGGAAAGAACACATAAACATAACTTACCTCTGGGGCCTGGACCATTAACTGCAGTATCTCTTTCAAATAGTTAGTCATCAAGAAGCCGATAAGGAGACCAATGGGAATCAACAACTCCTGGTTTCTAGAGATAGAAAATATAACATCTGATATAGAACTAACAATGAAGATTGTTACAAGTGACCATTTCAGTGCTGTCTGTCCAATAAACAGAAATCGCTTTAGCATCACATCCCCTGCCTTTCTCCAAGGAAATTCTTTCACAGGTTCGGGAGTGGCCTCCCACAACCTTTCCTTGGCAATATTCAATTCTAATTTGACCTTATTTGGCTGTCCAAACTCAGCATTTGCCATTTTCATGAACCGACGAGGAGATAGTTGGCGACACACACATAAAAATGGCCATCTATGGATTTGACTTGGTTCGCTTTTGAACATTTTAATCTGTACAAATAGAAATAAATAAATAAAGTCGAACAAAATTTTTTGTTGAGCTTCTGCCATTTGATATATATATATATATATATATATATATATATATATATATATATATATAAAAGCAATAGAATTTGAGAAACCACAAGAAAAACACTTCAATTTACATATGAAAATTTTGAGAAAGCACACTTCAGGTAGAGGCCAGGGCTTAGAAAATTGGGAACTTACAAAATGAAATCAGAGGAAAATTTGTTTAGTATTTCATGCACTAAATTAGGGCTGAAAATGTTATATATGTGGCCAAATTTTTGGCAGAAAACTATAGCGCATACTGGAGGAATACCTATGCAAATTTCACCAGTCATGCAATCACAAATAATCATAATCTTCACCCAACAGCAGAGATGGGCAAAACCCAAATTGAAAACGAAGTATAAAACCAAAAAAAATAGCTTATAAAAAGTGATAAATTGATAATGTAACCCAGAAAAACTAGTTCATTAATGAAACATTAAAAATTAAAAATTATACTCGTACTTGATCTACCATACAAGTTTAGCCCCTAATTACAAAACCACAACCTTTGTTTGGAGTTACTTACTTGTGAGACTAATTAAGCTAACAATAAATCACAAAAATCGAATTCAAAGTTCTCACATTTTAACAAAAATGTATACTGAGATTATAGTTAATTAATCAATTTAATTGAAAAAAAAAAAAAGAAAAAAAAGAAGGAAAGCGCACCTGAAGTTTTGGAGTCGAAAAATATAGTGAAGACGCAGGAAGCGCCATTGCAGGGAGTGATGGATTCTCTGTGTTAATTCACCTTGCTCTCTCTTCCTTTTTGTTCCCTCTGTTTCTCTCTTTCTTTAGGGTTTAGAGGAGCGGGTCTATGATTGTGGGCTGAAGACCGCTGATGAGACCATAATAAGCTGCACTTGCGATTTACTTATGGGCCAACTATGATGGGCTCAAAACCCAAATGGGTCACATGATACAAACCAAAATATTTTCTTCCAATAAAGAAAGTTTTCAATAATATAAAAATATTTCTTTTCAAAAAAAAAAAAAAATAATAATAATAATATAAAAATATTTCAATGATAATAGTTTAATGTAATTGAGATTTCAACTTTTGCCTATGAAGTGGGTCTAAAAATCTTTTAGTAAACAAATATAATTTCAATGAAAATGTTATACTATAGAAAAAATATTAATATTTTTCTATAGATGAATTTAAAATATGTATCTTTTATTATAATTATAAATAATTATATGAGGCATATATTTAATTATGGAAATATAATAATCAAATGAAATTAATAATGCAACCGATTGTAATTAATGAAGCTATATGCAAAAAGAAATTGCTTAAATTAATATAATAATTATCATAATCATTCATTATCTCCCTTTAATCAGACAATTGAATGAAATTTCCACCGACAATGGATATTTTTATTAAAGTCCATAGTACAAAAGTCCATGAAGCTCTAATATTATAAATAAAAATCATTTAATCCGTATACAACCTTAAATAAAGCATTCAAAAATCTATATATATATGAATTTATATACAGATAAAAATTAAAATTTACTTATATAAAATTAATTGACTTATACTGAATTATAAATTATTTATATATTTTTTAATTGTTAAATGCAACAATTTTTATCTCTTGGCAACAGCATAAACTATTCACCGTTAAACATTCTTTATTAGCTTATATAAATAAGAAATATATATAATTAATGAATCTCAAATAAAAGCAAGATGGTGAGGTGTAATAGTAGGACAAATTTACCAGATCGAATTTATCATGTTAGTGAGTGTGACTATCATTTTATATTTATATGGATAAACAAATATAAAAACAATATCCCATTAAATAATGGAATTAAAAAGAAGAAATGACACAAGTGGTCGTCGTTTGGCTGTTGTCAGGCCTATAGGGTTGCTTCTTGCCAAAGCCTTAATCACCGATACTTTTGTTGTTATTGTTAATTATGTCATTAAATTGATAGAAAGTGGTTTTAGTGCGTCAAATTTGAAAATCTTGGTGTTTTGCTTGGGACTTCTTCTATTATGTTTGTTCTTCATGAGGGATATTCCTCTTTAACTTTGCAGGAAAAAAAAATCATTAATTATATTAATATTAGGGTTTATTCAAACATGAATTTCCCATGCCAGAGTTATTTAATTTATATATATATTATATTTATTGAGCTGTTAAAAAAAAAGTGTCAAGGATTAAAATATTTGGAGAATTTCATTGTTATTCCATGACATTAATAGATAATATATAAAAATCATTAAACTTAGTAAATCATTGTAATAATACCCAATTAATTTTCACCAAATTTTTTGACAAGCTATCAAGAAATAGCTTGTTGAAATTTTGACGTAATTGCCACATAAATATATTTTGTATATTTTAATAATTTTTTTTCGAATTTATCAGGAAATAGTCTATATATCTTTTTTTTCATTCTCTTATCATATCCTTTCTCTATTTATTTCTTTTCATAGAAAAAATATATATATAAAAATATTAATACTATTATTTGATCGATCAGGTAAATCAAAACTTCATTAAAATATGGTAATCATTAGAGACGAAGTAACTATTAAATTTAAGTGCCCCTGAGTTTAGTGAGATCTATAAGATGAATTTTATACTGTTAGAAAGATAATCGAGTATAATTTAAGTGATTACAAACAGATTAGGAATTGGAGTTTTCTAAAGAGAATTACAGTCAAATTATTAAGAGATGTTCAGAATTTTAATTGCTGAAACAAAGATTTATGCATGTTCTAATTTATATAAATACGTACTTTCGAAGCTTGTGTTATATAACTATTTTGAAGCAAGAGTTAATTCATATATAAGCTACCCTAATATTTGATAGGCGAAAAAACTAGAAAATGAAATAATATTGTTAGTGTACCTCTGTGTACGTAATTGAATTCCAATTTCTTGTATGCCTTTTAATCAATTTAAAATTTAACTTTTCATGGGTAAACCTTGTTATGAATTATAACTATGAAAGTCCCATTCTGAGGTGTTTTGTTTTCAAAGTGTTTTAGCCAAAGAAATAGTGTAAATTAACGCCTGAAAACTTCTAAAAGTTTGTAGATGTATTGCTTTTGTTAAATGGACTTAATTCTTGGTTTCTTTTGATCATTAGACTTGCATTTTGGTAATTAGGGAACTGCTTCATATGGATTTGCAAAATAATAAAGAAAAGTGCAATTAATTAAAATGATAATAAAGGCATGATAAAGACACTAGCTTATGAAAATTTAATAAGCTGAATTGTGATATGAAAATATTTAAATATTTAGTTAAATGAAAATTTTAATAAAAAAATTAAGGTTGTGGGTTGTCTCATATTGAAAGTAAAGGAAAGATTAAAATGGTTTATATAGTTAAATTACTTATTATTTAATAATTTATGTTAATAATTTAGGTCAAAATTGAGCCATAAAATAATAGGTTACTTAGAGTAAATTTTTCGTCGGATCATTATACTTTAAAATCAGAACCACTTTGAAATTAAATTATAGAGAGCTAATGGACAGACAGGAAAAATATTATTTGTAGAGCATAGCACAAGATGAAGCCATCCAGTATACTAAAAAAATCACAATTCCTAAGATCAATCAAGGTTAAACTAGTGGCATAAATCCAATTGTAAATATAAATCAACTAGCAAAATTATAACGAAAATATCACACCTCAAAGTAAAGAGAGAGTGTAACAGCTTAGCAAGTGGATTGTCCCATATCGAAAGTAAAAGAAAGATTAAAATGATTTATATAGTCTAGTTAGTTATTATCTAAATAATTTAGGTTAATAGTTTTAAATTAGAATTGAGCTATAAAATAACAGGTTATTTGGAGTCAGTTTCGGATTAGACTATTGTTGAAAAACTAAATTAACCGAACTAAAATTTTTAAAAATCCAATTGAATCGAATTTTGAATCAAATCAAACTAAAATCTTTATAAGTTTAATCGAATCAAATTGAACATATATATTTTGATTTGGTTATTCGGTTATTTCAGTTATATATATTTATATAATTCGGTCCATTCGATTATTTTAAATTTTTTGAAAAATTTAATTAAATCAAATAGACCAAAATCTATAAAAAATAAATCAAACTAAAACCACAATTTGAATCAAACTAAACCAAACCGATTAAATTAAATTTGATTTTATTTGATTCTTGGTTAATTCCGTTTTTTCTCACTCCTACTTGAATTACTCTAAAAAAAAAATCTCATTACTTTAAAAAAAAAAAAATTCACCCAAAATTCAACTTTTTACATACTTTCAAGTATTTAATTTTCACTTGGATTATATATAAAAAATTTTAATTTTCAATCTATCCATAATTAATTTTTTCATGATGCGAATATTTTGACAAAACTTTTGCTACTTTTTTGTAAGAGTGACTTTTATTGAAATTATTTATTAAGTTTAATAATTTTTATGCCACAAATGAAGTTAACATTAAACTATAGGGCTACATAAAATATATTTATATATGAAACTACAGCAACTTAAATATTATATAAGAGCTCCCTAACTTATGCATTAACTTTTTTTTTTTTAATTGCCTCAAGTCATTCTCACACTAGATATTCAGTTGATTGCCTTGAATTTCTAACATGGCTCTCAAAGAAATGGAAGTTCAAGTGTGGTTGTATGTGTATATAATCAATTATTTCTTGATGTGTTACAAAATAAGAAAAAAATACACTTTTTTTCTAATATAAATCCATCTATTTTTCCATTTATATGGAATTGTCTCTCTTTTTATGGATCTAACATAAAAAAAAAAAAAAAAAAAAAAAACTGCCGTACATAAAAGAGAGAGAATTACAAAACCTTGCTTCATGCAATCATTATAAAATGAAGTAAAAAATATAAGTGCAAACAAAAAATTAGTACCACATGATTTGTAATGTCATGACCTCAAGAATTTATGTTCTAACTTCTAATAATAGTACTGTTGCTAGTTAATTTTTTTAATTTTTTTTCCCATTGAGTTGAATCTGTGTATTATTTTTATGGTAATGGATGAGTAGTGGCATGTATGGGGCCAGAGTTTTGAATATACAGCTAGACAAAATAGCTACCCAGGTTTCAAATTTTGTCAACTAATTCTAACAAATTCATTACCATCACTTACCAAAAATGCTTTTTCAAGTGTCTATATGTAATGCATTTCTTTTTTTAATCTGAAAATGTATAATCTCACAACTGTAAGCTACTATATGCTTCTTGAAGTCAACCAAAGGGATGATATATAATAAAACTGCACTTCTTTGACCTTCCCCAACATAATCAGTATATAATTCCCTATAATTAAATAAGTTATTTTGATTTCAAAGTAGGTTTCAATTAGATTCTAATATTAATTTCAAGTTGGTATTTTTTTGTCTATGTCCTATCTTACATCCCTGAGATAATTAACATTAATAAAAGCCATATATAGTCCTACATTTGTTCATAGAGAGAGTAATATATATATTCTAATTAATTAAACTGTGTATTAAATGAAAATTAGGCAACATCTCTAGCTAAAAATAAAAAAATGCTTTGAATCCTTGTTTGTCCTACTATTGCTGTGTGAATCCTAAGGATCCGTTTAAAAGAAATTAGAGTTAAAATTGGAATTAGAATTAGAATTCTCAATTTTAGTGTTTGACAGCTGTTTAAAATTAGAATTGAAATTATAACTATAATTTCATGAAATTTTAATAAAACTAAAAAATAAATTTCACAATTTCATTCTCAACCTATAAGAATTATAATTTCATAATCACCACTACAATTCTCTCTCTCACTGTCACCCCCAGCACCACCGCCACCTTCACCTCCAACCTACTGTCGATGACGGTGGTCCGTTACCTCCGATAATGATGGCTCACCTGACGATCGTTGCCGGCGATAATGACTAGTCGGACTGTTATCTCCAACGATGATGACTCGTCAGACCGTCATCGTCGACGATTCACCACTACTCCCAACACTACTACCAATGGTCCACCACCACTTCCAACTCCACCGCCAATTTTATTGTCACTAATTTTTTATTTAATTTCAATTTCAATTTTAATTTTTTTTTTGAAACAAATGTTAAAATTACAATTTCAACAAAATTTTAGAGAATTAAAATTCTCAATTCCAATTTCAATTCTTGTCTCTAAATGGGTCCTTATTATTGTATTAGAAATGAAATTTGAACATGAATATATATTGTGAAACTGCATATATATACAATAGCAGTTAGATTATAGTCAGGACTAAGGTGTGTACTAATTGTTGTGATTTTTTTTTTTATATAAACGATCCGATATTAATATTGTTCCTGACTAATCCAAATTTAAGTTAAAAAGATTTTTTTCAAGAATATAAACTTTCCCAATATTAATTGCTATATTTATAGAAATTCAATAATTATTGTAATTTTAAATTTGCATATTGGTTAAGTTTTTAACATATATCAATGAGCTTTTCTTGAAATCAAAAACTGGAAAAGATTTAATTATATCTCATTTATACACCAAATTTAATATAATAACTATATGTGAGTGTAAAAAATTTGACATGACCATTAAAAATGGAAAATCATGTATATTGAGAGAAATAGAGTTGGGAAAAATGATATAGACATGTAATTAAGTAGAGTTGAAAGTTAAGGCAATGGTCAGTGAACAACCAATTAAGACAAGAATGATTAAATTTATGTGCCTCGTAGAATATATTTTATTTTATTTGGTACATGTGGAATAGGTTTTATTAATTTCTGATATTGATTGAAACCAAATATGAATAAGAATTTAACTATATAGAAAACAAGCACATGCATGGAGCTGGATTAGGGTTGATTGTGTTGATGAATCTCTAACTAATTGGAATTAAGATTGTTAGGTGTCAATCTATAATTTGTAGGTGCCATTCTCACAATTATTATACCAAAAATATACCTCCTAAATGGGAGACATTTCATTAATTATAAGAAGTTGTGTTTATTGCTACTACTAATCAAAAGATACAAATTAACCCAAGCCTGTATATCTTGATAAGAAGATTCAAAGATATTGAGGTAGGTGGCATTTGTTCTTTAACCCACACTTTGAACACAACGAATTAATTACTTATATGCAGTTATAAAGTTAATTATTCTTTATTTGACACTATTTAAAAATTAAAACTAGCTTCTTCTATACAGACTTCTAAAATTCTAATTGAGCTGTTATTGCATTATTACAAGAATTAATGCTTTTCTCATGGCCAAATTAATTAACCATAATACATCGTCAAGATCTTTAACTGTTGCTTTGTTCCACGAAAGCTGGACTTTGAAAATACTGAGATACATTCATCAATTAATATCATTATGACACCAAAATTCATTTTAGGAAAAGATTAATTTTAGGGTTTCAACATTAACTAGACTCTTAATTATGATGCAAAACATTATTATAGATATTAAAATACTAATTGATCAAAATGTATATTGTTTTAAAAACATTATGAATTTTGATAATTTAGTTCATGCAAAAAAGCACACACAAAACAAGAAAAGTTGCAAAGAAAACCAAAAGAAAAAAATTGAAAACCCTAGAAAATAAAATAAAAATCAGGTAGGGGATAGTTAGGTTGATTAATTAACTTTGAGATAATTAATTTGTTTTTAAGTTCAAGATCGTTAGCCGCCATATACTTTTTGAGTAGCTGACTAGTGACTAGGGGAATTAATTAAAAGCTGTAGACTATTGTCTGGCAATGGTATGTTGTTTTATGTATTATTAGAGGAATATTTACTACTCCCCTTCTTCTTTTTATATGTATAATGGAATATTTTTTTTTTTTTAAAAACTATTAGATAACCTCAATTATAAGAAAAAATATTTGTGTATGACTAAATTACTCTTATATAAAAATGTGTAAAGTTATTGAATATTTAATATATAAAGCAAGATATTATGATAAAATTAAAAAAATTAATTAATAAATACTTCTTTATTTTTTAAATCGACACAAATTGAAATAAAATAAATTTTTTAAAATCATGTATGAAAAGAAAAAGAGCAATTACTTATTAACTAGTTAGTTATATAATTAAATTAAAAAATTAAAAAATCACTCGTATGTTTAATATGATTCAACTTTATAAATTCAAATACTTATTAACTAGTTAGCTATAGGATTAAATTAAAGAAATATACATTTAATATGATGATAAATACTTATCTTAATTTTGTAAATTCGAGTACTAATTAACTAACTAGTCATAGGATTAAATTAAAGAATTAAACAATCACTCCATAAGTTTAATATAATGGTGAGTATGTTTCTTAATTTTACAAATTAGAGTCATTATAAACTCAAAAAATTTTAAAGGAGGGCTGGATAATTTTCTTAAACCAAATTTAACCAAATCATCTTGTAAAGAATTGCATACTCGTACACAAGGGAGGCGGTTCTATGAATTTTAGGAATAATGTTTCGAGCTCTAGGTTTTAAAACATACTATAGAAGAAAGAATGTGGCTAATATATATATATATACATTCAGGCAAAATATATATATATATATATATTTTATCTTCTACAGGCATTAATTAGTTAGAATTCATACACAATAATCATTTCAGTTTAATCTTTATTTTCTTTTGTATAGTACTGATATAACAAACTAGGTATAGGTTCATCAATTGGGGTTTTCATGACACTCAATATTCATAGATTTATACTTTTTATTACAAAAGAAAAATTCTTGTTAATTAAGAATATTAATCACCAAAATTAATTTACAACCATGTCTTAGTCCAAAATAAAGCTCTGAATTGATTGATTAATTTTAAGCAAACTTAACTCATCAAGATGAAATACATTACATTAAAAGAGAGCTATTTAATTAATCAGACAATAACACTCATATATATATATATATATATACCTTTAGTCTATGAAAGTAAACATATCACAAATTAAAATTAATGAGCTTAATTAATTATCGTCTAGGGTTTTCTCTAATTAAGACTTCAAGTACCCTAGCAATTCCCTATTAATTACTAGAAACAAATCTATATTACTTTATATATAGTAGTATTAATTAATGTACAAAAACAGATATTATTTATAGAGATCCTGCAGGGTACCTCAGCTGATGATGATCATAGAAACCACATTCTTGCATATGCATCAATAATCTTTGTTGTATCCCTTCACAGTTTGAAGGCATAGCAGGATCGTAAACCAGAGAAGTAGTGATTTCACCAGAACTACTGCTACTCCCATTAACTGATGTATCATTTAACATATCATCGGTGAGAAGAAACTCCAGCCCATCTAATCGTTGTGGGTTAACACTGTAAGCCATTTCCTCAACTACCCCAACAGGGAAATCTTGTGCTTGTGGAAATTGAACAATACTAGTACTTTCATTTAAGGCATTATTATTATTATTGATGTGATGTTGATGTTGATGATGATGATCATAAAGTTGGTAATCAGCGTTATAGGATATGTTATGATTTGGGACTTGTTGAGGATGAGGATGAGGATTAGGATTTGTTGCGTGGCGAATGAGTTGATCATCATAATCATTAGAAAATCTTCCTCCCAGCTTGATAAGTAGTTTTCTGATAGATTCATGGTCATTAAGGCGTGGTACTTGGTTGGAATATGGTATTGGAGCTGACAAAGGTAGCTCTGGCCAATAAGGGTTTTGGTTATTATTATGAGCTGAATTAACCATTATTGGAATATTATTTTCATTACCATTTCCTCTTTTCATTTCTTGCTTTAGACTGCAACCACTGCCTTTTCGCTGCTGCTTACCAAGAAGCTTCTTCTTCAGCCTTGTGTTCCAGTAGTTCTTTATATCATTATCAGTTCTTCCTGGCAATTGTGCTGCAATTATAGACCACCTGCAGGATCAATAATTAATGTTTTTATCTATCTAGGTCAAATTAATTAATTAATTTGAATGAAGAAATTAATTAAAGATTAATTAATAGAGATTAAAGATATATAAATACCTGCTCCCAATACTAATATAGAGGCTGCAAATAATGTTATCTTCTTCTTCAGAGAAGGCTCCATGTCTAATATTTGGGCGAAGATAGTTTAACCATCTAAGACGGCAGCTCTTCCCACATCTTTTTAGCCCTTATTTATCATTAACATTCACAAACAAAACAATTCAACCTTCAACTGCTATTCTTTTTTCAATTAAAAGAAACAAATTAATTAATAAAAAATTTTGAAAAAAAAAATACCAATTTTTTGAGGCAAAGCAATCCAGTTGCCACCAGTGCCATGCTGCTCTATATAAGATTTGAGCTTAGTATCTTCTTCAGGTGACCATGGCCCTTTCTTCACGTTCGCTTTGTCACAGCAAGGAGCTCTCCCCATACCTTGTTATTCTCTTATTCTCTTTGATCTCTTTCTCTTTCTCTCCTTTAATTTGATGATATGTTGTTATTAGCTTCTCCTTCTTTCTTACTGACTGAAAAAAAGACACCAATTATAAGAGGGAGGGGAGGGAGAGAGAGACTATTATATTATTATAATATATTATATAAAAAATTATTTTATATATAATAAAAATAAATAAAGATAGAAAGAAAAAAAAGATGAACATGGGTCCCTAAAACAGCCATTGGACTTTTAAAGGATATATATATATATATATATATATATATACATGGAATAAAGGGTATTGTTTGGTAATAAAAAAAAGGGAGAAATTGGAATGCCAGTGGAGAAGAATAGGGTTTTTCTTCTTGTCTTTGTTACTTAGTCCAGAATCAATTTTATCTATCCACATTAGTCCAGTCCGTTGTTTTTCTTGGGACTCTATAAAGTTTAATTATCCTTTGCATTTCTGTGGAAGTGGGACATATTTTAATTTTAAAAATCCACATGTGCTTACAATTTTAACATTTTAAACAGCATTCATTTTCTACTCTTTAACTTATAGTATTATTATTGTAATTAATTATATAGCCAAAATTACTTTTGGTTTTTAATTAACATACTAATTAACTTGATTTATCTTCTTTTAGAGGTATTAACAACTTTATTTTTTTTAAAGCATATATTAATCAAGTGTGTTTATGCTTTCTATAGCAATAAATTAAAACTTAAAACTCACCAAGCCCACTTTTTTTAAAAAATTTAATAATAATAATAATAATAATAATATCTTTAAAATTAAATGTATTTAAGGATTTATATCAAAATAATAAGTACCCATTAAAACAGAGCGTATATTGAGGGATGAAGTTAATAAATTAATTTTGAGTGGATTAAAAATTAAAATTTTTTATGTATATATAAAAAATTTTAAATAATTAATTTTAAGTAAACTGAAATTATATAAAAAATTAAATTTAAATAAGTTGTTTAAAATTTTTTCTATAAAATAATAATTTTTTTTTTTTTTACTGAAATGGTCCATGCTCAATTGGACCTAAACTATCCACCTTTGTCCCTGCGTAGGTTTAACCATAACATATGACTCTTTATAAGTTTTACCATCTATCAATAAAAAGTTTTCTCATTATAGTTTTTTCTTTGACCTTTATTATAATTTTGTTGTTTTTCTTTTAGCATGTGTGCAAATAAGATTACAAATGCTTTGTATTATGCATATATTCTAATCGATATATTCCTCTTAAGATCTCTTTTAATGAATTTCATTCCTTTGGGAAAAAAAAGTAAAAAAGAGAGAGTGGAAATTAAACTAGGCAGCCATAAAAACAAAATTAAAGAAAACACATAAAGATAAAATAATAAATCTAAAAAAAATTGGAAAATTATTAGTAGTGATCAACATAAGCACATACTTAAGCAAAGAAGAAATGGTCAAAGATGCATCGTATTTGAGGAGAAGTGTCACATCTAAAGGGTCGATTTACTTGCTTCCTTTCCCGTTAGTGCACAACAGTCGTCGTTGGCTCGTTGCCTCCAGATAAACCACAATACCCTTTTTAATCAATTCGTTAATTACATTAATTTTTCTTCTCTTTTTTCTTTCAAATAAAACAAAAATTTAAATAATTTAATATAGATATCCAATAAGTTTGGGTGGACCTACATGTTTGAAAAACTTCTTATTTTGACAATGTGGATTTCCAAGACAGCTACCTACTTTCATCCAGGCTCTTTCTCTCTATATTTATGTTTATATTTTAAATTAGAAATTAGCAATAATCCCTTTTCAGGTGAAAGCAACTAGTTATTTTTCTTTTTATTTTATCAATACAAATAAAAATAAATAAATACAGTTATACTATTTATCTTTTTCATTTTACATGTTCCATGTGTTATATATATATTTATGGGTTTTTAAAATATTGATTTATTTATGTTTTTTTTTTAAATGCAGATGATGTTTAAATTTAGTTAGTATAATTATTCAGTATATTAATATTGTATATATGTATAATTAACATAAATGCATGCATATTTGATGCATAACCACATATAAGAATATTGGAAGGTAACATCTAACATTTTACTTAAAACAACTAATTTCATCATCCTGTTGGTAAAACTTTAAAAATCAACAATTGTTAGATGTTAATTAGGTGCTTCATCAACTTTTGATTTCAAATTCATATCAGCTGAGCTAATACTATATTTTGACTATATTGTCCCTACAAAAAAATATTTTTCTCAAATAATTGTATAATCTCTTGATTTTACATCGAATGGCAACAATTTTTAAAATTTTTATCTATGGTAATTATCATTTATCAACTAATAATAAATAGTTAGCGGTTATCAACTATCAACTATTAATAACAACTGTTAATATATAGAAACAAAGTCAGGAAAATAATTTTAAGTGGGTTAAAAATTAATATTATCCAAAAGTTATGGGCAAGTGAAAAATTTTCTATAAATTAATGATATTTTTAATTAATTTTAGGTGGATCAAAAATTTATTTTGTGTAAAAAACTGATTTTAAATAGACAAAATGAAAATTTTTTTATAGATTAAATAAAAAATTTTTCCGCCCGGATGACCTAAACCCACCTTAGCTCTTGAACAACTCCATCCTACTAGTATAAATAGTTAAGCCAAACATGTCATATATATGTGCAACATTAATCTCACCACATATGATCAATTAATAAAAATAAATAACTAGTTTAATGTTTATGTCATTCAATTGAATTGTGATTCCAGGTAACTAACTAAAGATATTTAAAGTGGTTTTGAAGTTTTTTCTTTTTAATTGTTTCAGTCAAAATACGTCTCTAGCCAATTTATTCATCTACCATAATAAATTTCTCTCCGATTGATTTCTAGAATACACCATTTTAGAATGGCATTTATAAAAATTATTGGTGAAAGTTGGTGTGCTAAAGGGACTGCTTGACTTGATTATAAAGAGTGAAAAGGACGTATACTACGAGTTTGGCAAAGACAAGAAGCAGGTCTGAAGTCTCCTTAGTAAAGACAGTAGAAAATGTGGTTTAAAATCCATGGAAAGAAAGACAAAATATTGGCACTAAAGAAGAAATTTAGAGAAGACCAGATCTGTATATCGATAAATCTTGTATAGTTACGAGCAATGAACGAGGAAACTTCGGTGGTTAAGCTATATATGTAGCAATTTCTGGTCAACTTTTTTACATTAGCTGTACTGCCTTATTTCATGACCATTTGCCAAATCACTTCGCATTTGATGCGAGCTTATGGCACCATTCTAAGGCTATGAGTGACACACGTATTTTCTCCCATTTACTTAAAAACTAGATAATAAAAAAAATATTTTCCTGACAAATAAAAAATTAAGTTATATTTTCCAAAAATAGCTTTTTTAAAAAAGCCAATTTTCAAATTTAATAAATTCATTATAATAAAAAAAATTATATAATACATCCTTATTAATCTAATGATCATTATTGATAAAATAAACATATGGATTTCATCCAAGTATCCAAATAAAAATATCAATTAAGTGAAATTTTTTTTATTATATCGTATACAGAAATGAAATCATCTAAATCGATAATTATCATAATTATCGATAAATGGATTACTGACAATTATCATAATTTATTATTTTTATATTTTTTTTATCATATTAATAATAAATTTAAAAATGAAATTTTTACAAGTTTAATTACATTTATAACCTAACAAATTTTTAATATTATTTAATTAATTTTTAATATTATAATCAAATAATAAAAAAATTAATTATTTAAAAAATATTTTTTCAGAAAACATTGTCCTTAATTATAAAATACTTTTCAAAGACAAATATTTTTGGTGAAATAAATGAAGTATAAATTATAAAGAACATAAGTTTCAGGTGAATTAAATGGTTTGTTAATCTCTAAAAATCAACTTAATTAATAAATTTATTTTCTATCTAATTTTACAGTACTAATTCTATCACAAATTTTTAATTTTCAACATAAATAATTTTCTTTTGATCAATTAAAAAAAATGGAATATAATAATACATAAGCTAATTAAAATACAATTTTTTTTAAGTGAACAGTAATTACTATTTAATTTAGAAATGCCCATACTTTATTTGGGTACTCTTAATTTTCCATAAGGTTGGTGCATGGTTGTTTGATAGAGAAAATTGTCAATCATGCACTCGTGACAAATTGACATGGACTCATTGCGAATCCAATGGGAGTTGCATTTTTATTCTAATTCCCTAATAAAGTAAAAAATTAATTTAATAATCTATTAATAGCATAAATTAATTAATTTTTTACATTCATACATCATTAGATTTTGACAAATTATTCACTTGTACAGTATTTACTTGCTCCAACAAATAATATTAAACTTTAATCACTTTCCTTTTTCAGCAAATATAAACAATTATTAATTTATTATTAGTTTTGAATCATAGATAAGAATAACCCACCCTACACACAAGGTTGACAATTCGTGTGGTCTAATTTTAATTGTGTCGTATTACAATGTTAATATATATTAGGTCTAAAATATAAACTATTTATTAAAATAAAGAAATTTTTATACCATATGAACTAAACTAAATATAATTAATCTAAAATTTTTCTTATAAATCTATATTTTTATATTATTTATGTGAATTAATTATTATAAGTATAATTTTAAAAATAAAAAAATTTTACAATATAAATTAAATGTCTTTCAAGAAGTTTATATATCATATATTTAGACGTGTCATGTTTATAACCCAAATTTATTTAATCATATTGTTGTATTTGTGTCATATTGTTATATTTGTGTAGTGTTAAAAATTATCAACCCTATATATATATATATATATATAAAGAAATGTGGTAATATAAGTAATTAATTATAATTAAAGTAACACTATAGAATTATCTTACATTATATTATTAATTAAAGTAAAGTAATTCTAGGAGGGAATGGAGAAATCAGATTCTAGCGTATAATTAATTAATAAAAATAACTAAAAACGGATTTCAAACTTTGGTTTGGATTCTGCAAATGTCAAAATGAAAGGATGATTATGTCAATCTAGTTGAAGAGATGAGACTAGTTAGATTTGTTTATCAATGTCACCGGTTCTCTCTAACTCACTACCTACTGCCATGTTTTTTTAAGACAACAATATCTTTATGATATTTGTTTTATGTAGTCTGAAATTTGTTGATATTCCAATATATACATTATATGCAAAACTTACTCTCAAATAAAGATAAATTTATTCACAAGTTCAACTGCGAAATTCAATTTATAAAGAAAATTATTGATAACACGAATCCGAATTTTAAAAATTTGACATTTTTTAATTTTAAATCCTGCTTATAAAAATGCCTACTTTTAACATATTATGTGCAACTTTGTAAGTAACGGCTCCAGAAGAACTCCAATGCAATTTCAGATAGAAATGATTGTTTCTTATAATAATTCAAAGACTAAGCAACTTAATTATAGCTTTAGTAAAGCACTCTAATTATCATTTTTTTTTTTTACTGGCCTAGCATTTTGGCATGCCAGTGAAGACAATAGAAATTTAGATTTTATGGATAAATAAATAAATATTACTCCAAAGAAACAATTACAAATACCTTAAAAATTTCAGTAAGGTTCTTTTTCCTAATCAAGTCATTTGTCAGTTAATGTAGTCATCATAAAATCCTCCTAGTGCCTAACCATTTAAAGCCCAAAAGTAGAGCGCTTAAACTTGAGACCAATCCATTGCAGAGCTCAGACAATTAAGACATATTGGGCTTCAAACTTAAAGGCTCATAAACAGATAAATAAATGTAGATCACCGCAACAAAAAAGTTCATTCCTGCATATACTGAAAATGTACATGTAAGCAACTCAAAATACATGCCCAAATTAATACAGGGAAGGTTCAGAACTTCTGAATCACCATACGTCAATATATACATTACAGGAACGCAAAAAGTTTCAGCCAAATTACTGACCTGGATATACAAAGAATACAATAAAAACTATCCATCATTGCGTTTCTTCTTGCAATAAATTACTGGTGTTGAAGGACCTGGTAGCAGTAACTTTGATGACATGCGCTTGCCAAGAATGTGAGGAGACGGTCCAGAGCAGGAAAATTCAGCACCAAGAAACTACTCATCTTCCTTTGATAGCTCTAAATTTGCTTTTGTAAGCAAGAAGTCCACAGCATCTTCCCTGAACTCAAACACAAATGCCATTTGTATCGAAGTACCGAGCCTGTTTACCATATCAGATCTTTCTTGAGCAAGTAATCCTTCTGCAATTTCTTCAGCATTTTTAGAAACCGTCAATATGTAATTGACTTGAACTGGATTCTCCCTCTCGTATACTGAGAGTTCAAGCACAGATTTTGCAGCCCTGCGCCTCTTTTCCACTGAAAATTTACCCTCAGGAGCAGCAAGAAAACCCAAAATAACTTTGATAAGTCCCTTTGCTATCAGCCCATTGCTTGCATCAACCTTCCTGCAATTTTGACCCAAAGACACAGCTCATAACACACTCAACTGACTGAGAAATCTTTCTTACTCCAAGATTATGATAAATATCATATAGTCTCGTTGGAGATATAAATGGTGAGGTACTGCACTTCGGTAACCACACAAATAATGGAATTTTTTGAGCACTGGAAAATAATTTTGTCATGTGCAAGTCATCAGGAATAAATACTTTTTTCCTTCCTTTGTAAATTTCGTCACCTGGAGATAAAATGGCTGGCACATGGGTCAATGAATTCCTCGAAGTCTCTTCAGCGTTTGAATTCCAATTTTCTAAAACACAACCCCAAAAGGCACAGCATTCTACAAGAGTCACCTGGTGATTAGCTCTCATAATCCAGCTGCGCCACAGCTCCAAGTATCCATAAATGGAAGGGAATTCCACAACTCCAAAGGCAGAAGAGAAGATGGGCAGTAGCTCTTTCTCATAATATTTATCAAGAGAAAAGAATATGGAGCCAAACAGATTGTTCCTATCGTGAAGAATACAAAACTGAGAATTCACACACTGTCCACCAGCATTTTTGCTATTGGGAATCCATACCTGAGAAATACATTTATCCGCAGACCCTGGTTTCCAACGGAACTTCTTTAGGAAACTGTAAATCCTTGTTATTATCTCTGTCTCCATCAATGACCAAAGAAGCCCAGAAAGAAGAGAACAAACATCTGCATGGTCCACCTTAACGCAAATAACCCTCAGCTGATTTTTGTACAAAGACAGTGTCAAAACATTTGATCAATGGTTGGCGCATCAGTTCGTTGAAGAATACTGTCCCATGATGCATCAAACAGTATACACTCCTCTGGCCTTTTGTAACCATCATTCGTCTTCAGCCATTTGCTCCTCCTTAGATGGTCCATTAAATCAACTGGCAAAGATTGGTCACTTGAAGTTGACATCAGACACTTGACACATTCTAACAATGAGTTTGTACCCTCAGCAGTAACAAGGCTTGGTTCAACTGGGCATTTTAGACCTTTAGCCACAAATACAGACCCTCCTACAAAATTAGTTACAACTCCCATCAGCTTAAGCTCATCCTTGTACCTATAAATGCTGATTCCATAACATGAATCATCAACAAGGGGGAGATCTACAAACATTGAGAGTGTCCCCCACTTAGAATTAAAAAGGATCAATTCGCTGGGGGTCTTGTAGCCATGACGTGTCTTTAACAACTCCTCACTAGAAAAGACACTTCAAAGTTCTTGTAAGCATGATGGAAAAGTTAGATTCATCCTCCTGAAGCATTCTAGTAGTGAAATGAAATTGACAGGAGTCAAACTAGAAGAAGCAACAAGAGACTTGAATTGAGAAACAAGAAACTTTACTGCATTGTCAAATTCAACAGCCACTCCAATTACCTTGAGTTCAGCCATGAAAGACCTGATATCATCTCCATAAAAGGCTTCATCAATGACGGGCACTCCAGTGCCATTTAATGAGAAACTCTAGCCAGGATCAGCAAGAACAGACTCCACAGGGCATCCGGCACCAGAACATGTCTTCAACCACGGGTGATTTCTAATGTTTTCAACCAAGGCACTTGATGAAGACCCTGAATAATGGACGCATTTAAGTAGCAGCAAGCCAACAGTAGCATTCGTCAAATTTAGTGGAAAAGATATGTTTTCCACAATCAACTTGTAGATCTCTCGAATATCTGACACAAATCCAAGTAGAACTAATTCAGGTAAGAAAAGAGTAATCTTCCTTCCATAGTACTCTTCATCAATAACTGGCAGATTTGTTATGCTTGAAACAACTTCAACATCTATTTCAGCTGGTAGAAGAACAGAATCCAATGGGGCACTATAACCCTGAGAAGTCTTTACCCTTTTTCCCTTTTCCATAGTGTTCAACCATTCCTCATCAAGCACATTGCTTGCCTTCAAGAATCCCAAAAACATTATCAAGGAAAGTGTCTGGTCTTTACTCATCCCAGATGAAGCACAACATCTAGTTTGCTCAAATACCAACTTCTGCAAATCATCAAACCCAAATGCTACACCAAGAAATTGCAATTCATCAGCAAACAAAGTAATTTTATTCATATAGAACTCTTGGTTTACAATGGTGTAGTTCCCCATAAAATTCTTCATCATGTCAAAAATAACCTTTCCAGTAGCATCAGGAAGAATAGACTGACTAGGAGAACTAAAGCCAGAATACGTCTTCAACCATTTGCCATTTCAAATACTTGTGACAAACTTTTAAGGTAAATACAAAATTGTAGTTCTTTTCGAACGGATCCAATCTAGAAGCAGAAAGGCCTGCTCATATGTCAACTCTGTAGATACCACTTATAAAGCAACATTTGGAATGGTGAGTCCATCTAACTCAACAGCTCTGCTGTGCTTACTGAGAAAACTAAGAAGCTCCTTCCCAGGTGTATGTTCTCCAGCAAATTGACCACTCTCACTGAAAGCATCCACTAGATCAGTACGGTCGTATTCTATAAATGGATTAGCAATTCCTAATAACTTCCTTGCGGCAAACTTTTAAGGTAAATACAAAATTGTAGTTCTTTTCGAACGGATCCAATCCAGAAGTAGAAAGGCCTGCTCACATGTCAACTCTGTAGATACCACTTGTAAAGCAACATTTGGAATGGTGAGTCCATCTAAGTCAACAGCTCTGCTGTGCTTGCTGAGAAAACTAAGAAGCTCTTTCCCAGGTGTATGTTCTCCAGCAAATTGACCACTCTCACTGTAAGCATCCACTAGATCAGTACAGTCGTATTCTATAAATGGATTAGCAACTCCTAATAACTTCCCCCATTTGCTCCCAGATGCAGAGACAAGAATAGCAGCCCTTTTAATTCTTGATTGGTTGGACCCGTCAATTACGGGTATCCTTTGGCAGATAGAGGTATGAAGGTCATCAATGAAATTCTTTCTGTGAGAGTGATAAAGAAATTGTGCCAAGTCAACTGCCAGTCTTGAATCCTTTCTATCTGCAACACAATTACTAAGATAATCTCCATAATCAAGTATGCTAAAAGATTTCACCCCAGCATCATAAGAAAGCCAGTTAACGAGAAAATTGCTTCTAGGGTGACAACCAAGAACCCTCTGTATGGTATTAGGCAAGAAAAATACACTACCAGGACAGCCAAGCTCCCCATTGCATTTGTTTAGCCAATCATGAACTTCATTCTGTGTGGCATGTCGAATCTTCATGTTCTGCCTTTTAGCGTCATCAAGAGTACATAGCTGCACATTTCCTTCCAAATTGATGTGCTTCAGAAGTGGTATATTCTGAAAAGAATCACTTTGTTATTAGCAACAAAACAAAGCAGTTCAATGTAGACTTCCTTAACAGCCAAGAATGCAAGATCATATGCTTTGATGCATGTTGCATACCAGTCACAATTATCATCAGCAAATGCCACACCCAGAAAATTCAGAACTGCACTGTGCTCTTTGGGGTAATTTGATGGTCCTTAAACTATAGAGTCAGTTATAGTATGATTATATATATATTATTATTATTATTTAAGTCACAAAATTATTTAAAATATTCTATTGAAGTTTTCAGGTGCGAAAATTAATGATGTGGCCTGCAATTCATGCTGACTCACCAACAAATCGGCCGCCAAACAAGTGCAACACATCATCTGTCCACCACGTCGTCGCCACATCAGCTGACCATCTCTCACTTTCATCTGCTACAACTAACCCTTTGGAAACTTAGTCTCTCTTTCCCAAAACAAAAAAGCTCCCCAAAACCTAAATCCCTAACATTTCAAATCGATTCTTCCAAGTATCAATTCACAATTTCTGGCATTTATAGACACTTGAAAAATTCAAATTCGAGGGAAAAAATTCATACCCAATGCTTCTATCAGCATGTTTGGCTTCAGAGCCTTGAGCTTCTGCAGTCTAAGCAAAATGTCTACTCCCTTGATCAGGCAAATCGTCACGATCCACACTAGTAATCACCACATAATCCAAATCTCACGACGCAATTGCCGGTCTCGCCACCAGACCAACATTTGCCCAAATTATGACACTTAGCCTCCTCGCAAACCGTATGCAACTTCAATTCCCTGAGCTTCTTCTTGATCTGGACGTATTTCTCGCCGCCAGGAATTGCTTCCTTCATCCATTTGGGCTTTGGGAGGGGTTTTTTCTTGGTACCCATTTCAACGGAGTAGGTATTCTGGGATTGGGGGCCGATAAATTCGGAAAGGTCAGGGGATTCGGCGGTTAAACGTGCGCGGAGACCGGCGAGGGTTTGGGAAAATTGGGGCTAGTAGGCTTGATTGTGGAGGAGAAAAGGCGGGATTTTGTGGAGTTGATAGGGCGGGCGAGGTATATGAAACGAGATTGAAACATGGTTTCTCTATGTATAGCTCTCTCTGGCCTCTGAGAGAGAGAAAGAGTAGCAGAGACTAGAAAGAGGAGATCGAGTAGCGATTGGAAATATTCGCTTGGTTGGTGGTGCGGGTGGGTGGATGGGTGGCACCGCGGGTGAGCGATGACATGGATGGGCAAATTTGAGTGTCAGAGTGATTGGCTGATGTATAATGCTTATCAGCAGAATTTGTTGGTGAGTCAGGATGGATTACCCGCCACATCATTAATTTTCGCCGGAAGTAGGCCTGAAAAAAACTTTAATATAATATTTTAAATAATTTCGTGACTTTAATAATAAAAAAGAATCTATAGAACTGACTTTATAGTTTAAGGACCACCATGCAAATTACCGGAGTTTTTGTCATCCAATTCAGAATGTAAGACCTGCTTTTCCAATGACGATAAACTTTTCAAGGGGTCCCTTGTCTCATCACCTTATTTAAGAGCTTCCGAAACTCTGGCAGGATCCTAATCACTCCAGAAGGCGTCTTGAAGACTTCTGTCTAATGTAAACTCGAACGAGGGATAAAGTCTATGCTTTGCAAAGCAGCTTTGATGGACTCCCTTATAAGGTTGAACCCAGGAATTGGAGAAGTTTCAACTGGCAAAAATTGAAAAGCCTGGGGCAAGGAAAACAATGTGGAGGCCTCATTTACGCAAGATCTAAAAGCGTTTAAAAATGCTTTAAGGACTCATTCAAGAATTCCCAAGTTCCACTTGTTATCTAATACAATAGTTTCTTGTGACGAAGCAAGTATGAAATCTGCTTGAATCACAAAAGGGAAATTTGTGACCATAGCTGTAGGCAGGACAGCGAAAACAACAACAGAGGAAGTTCCCCTTCTCAGACTCTTTCCACATGGAAAAGCAAGCATTACAACCCATTCTTCCACATCATCCTTGTACTGACCCTGTTCTCCAACTTCACAGGAAACGCCTGTCTCCACAAGAAATATTTGCATGTCTCCTCTGTAACAGACATGCTCTCTTTAACTAAAAGATGAACCATACGTGAATCCACCCTTTTATCCCTCAGCTCCATGTGATCAGTCTCATTGGATATGGACACAGTTGACACATTATCAGGTATTTAGAATTATTATCACTATCACGCACATCCAGTCTCTTTATCTTGGATAAGAACAAGAGAATCTCCGGGTGTAACTCTGATAATTGGGCCTGTACAGCTTCAACCTTTTCAGGTTTCAACGGGAGTATTATGACTGTTGTAGGCAGAGAGTTATTGAACCCGTAAATATCATGAATATCTGAAACACGACGCTTGCCGTCAACCCATTCAGGAACTATATACCCAATGCCACCACAGTCCTTTTCAGGTTCTTCACTGAATCTAACGCGATATCCATTGCTAAATATAGGAGGCCAACTACTCACAAGAAAAACTCTTGAAGCCAATTCCTGAAATGTAGCATCAGAATATGAGTTGGATCTAATGTTAAAAGTAATGACAGAGGAACTCTTCAGCATTTTTTGGTTTGTTGATAAATATACAGTCTCACATTTGAGGGTAATAGTGAATGAGCTCCATAAGAAAGTAAATAAACAAAGACTCAAAATCCACAAATAGAAAAGGATGCAGAAAGAAGTAGAAAAGACAGGTTTATTAGAAACCTGAATGAGCTCCACAAGGAAGTGGATATCTTTTGCGTAGAGCTCAGCAGAAAGATTAGTAACAGCATGGTGAAGGTCTTGGTTTAATGGGTTAGGTTTCCTTTTGCCTATGGAGAACTTTTGGGTTCTAATCTCTTGTATATGAAGCCTCGCATCTTCTACTGCTTTGGTGCCCCTGACAATGGACTCCATATCTCCTCTCTCACGCATGCAAAGTCTCGCGGTAGACTTAAACACCGATTATACAAACTCCTTTGATCTCAGAGAGGTGAACAAACTTAACCTCTCTACTACATGAGTTGACGTTGATGGTACGAAGACTTTGATATTTGAAAATAAGTTGTATATCACTGTATGGTCTCTTGTGATTTGTGAAAATTTAAATGATAACGATAAGATCTGATAAGGATAATGATAAAGACTAAATACATATACAAGTTATAACAAACATATATTTACCGGTCAATAAAAGATAAAGTAGGGTCGAAGAAAATCCTTGAATCAAAAGATTAGAATACCAAAATTAAATGATTATTTTATTTCAATTAAAAACTGTTTCTCACCTAAAATTTCTAATAGAGATTCAAGTTTAGGAGGAGAAAATAAAGTTTCAAAATATTCCGCTGAAAGTGAAGACTGTGAAAATGATTCAGATCTTGACTCTCCAATTAAACAAAATCACTTTCTGAGATTTATGCAACATGCAACATGGCTATTTCATAACCAGCTGATTTTTTTGAAGCTTCCAAATTTGTAGGATGTCAGAAAGCAATGAATGAGGAAATTCGAATGATCGAGAAAAATCAAACTTGGGAACTCACCACCAAGCCAAAAGAAAAGAACATTATTGGTGTCAAATGAATTTATAGAACTAAATTAAACCCAGATGGTTCCATTTTTAAGCATAAAACGAGATTGGTAGTGAAGGGTTATGCACAAATGGCTGGAGTAGATTATAGAGATACATTTACACCAGTGGCACGACATGACACTATCAAAATGTTACTAGCTTTCGCTGCCAAAAATGGTTAGAGTGTCTTCCATTTAGATGTCAAATCTGCCTTTCTAAATGGAATTCTTGAAGAGAAGATTTATGTTCACCAACCTCAAGGATTTGAAGTTGCAGGTCAAGAAGACAAAGTATACAAATTGAGAAAAGCTTTATATGGACTGAAGCAGGCGCCTAGGGAGAGTATGCTAGAATTGACTCTCATTTAATCCATCAAGGATTTAGGAGCAGTGAAAATGAGGCTACATTGTATGTTAAATATTTGCAAGATGGTAGACAACTATTTTAATCCTTGTATGTAGATGATATGCTGGTAACAGGTAGTAATTTTCATCTTCTAAAGGGATTTAAGAAAGAAATGCAGCAAGAGTTTGAGATGTCAGATTTGGGATTGATGAATTACTTCTTAGGAATGGAGGTTTATCAGTTGGAGAAAGGTATTTTTCTTACTCAAAGAAAATATGCTTGGGATATTCTTAAGAAGTTTAATTTGGAACAAGGAAAATCAGTTGCAACACCACTTGTTCAAAATGAAAAATTAATTTTGGATGATGGAGACGATAAGATAGATTCTACTATTTACAGAAGCCTGATTGGAAGCCTTCTCTATTTGACAGCTTCATGACCTGATTTGATGTTTCCAGCCAGCCTTTTGTCAAGATTTATGCACTCACCAAGTCAAACTCACCTTAATACTGCTAAAAGAGTGTTGAGATACATTAAAGGAACAGCTGATTTTGGTGTGTGGTATGAGAAAAACACTAATGGTATTTTACAAGGTTATGTGGACAGTGATTGGGTTGGAAGCGTGGAGGATTCTAAAAGCACATCAGGTTATTTGTTCTCATTTGGATCAGGTCCTTTCTCTTGGAATTCCAAAAAACAGGAGGTGGTGGCTCAGTCAACTGTTGAGGCTGAGTATGTGGCAGCTGCTGCTACAGCAAATCAAGCCATTTGGCTTAGAAAATTGATTGCTGATTTTGAAAAAATGTATGTTGAGCCTACTGTCATCATGTGCGATAATAAATCTTCCATTGCCATTGCAAATAACCTTGTGCAGCATGGTAGAACTAAGCATATTAAAGTCAAATTTCATTCCATCAGAGAAGCAGAAAAGAATTAATAAATTAAGTTGATGCATTGCAAGACAGAGCTACAAATTACAGATATTCTAACCAAATCAGTCCTCAAAAGCAGGTTTGAGAAGTTAAGAAGCAAGTTGATGATTTCGAAGAAAAGTCTCTAGGAGGAGTGTTGAACCAATGAGACTTTCCTTAGTAGATTTCATGAAAAAACTGATTTGAATTTATATTTTTAAGTTTGAAGTTATCTTATCTTTTTAGTCAATATTAGTTGGTTCCTTATATTAAAGAATTTTTAGCTTCAAATAATAATAGTAGCTGTTAAGATTTATCTGTTGATATCATTCTTGTTATGATATTCTTTCTTGTATTTAAACAATTTAATACAAAAAATTTAATATATAATTAAAGTAAAGTTCAATTTTTCTGTTTTTCTATCATTTATCTCCATTTTATTTTATCATTTTTTTCTGCAAAACATATAATATAATGTTAAAATCAATCAAAAATTCAAAATCATTTAAGAGGCAGTGATCTATTTTTTTAATTCAACTTATTTTAAATTAATTTAATTATTTTATATTAAATAATTGCTTTTTAATCAGATTTTATTTAAAATAATTATTTCATAATGAGTTGTTTATTTTTATTTAGAAAAAACCCATATAAATATATAAAAGAAACTAGTTTAAACAAACATATTTTATTTATTTAAAAAAAATTAAAAACAATGACCATGGTCCTTAACGAGGGTAAGGCAAAAATTAAAAAGCAAAGAGAGAGGTAAAAGACAAAAAAAATAAAAAATAAAAACAATGACAAATTTTGTCATAAAGATAAAAATAAATAAATAAATAAATAAGAAATTTTACAAAAGGTAAAAAAAAAAAGGTCACCAGAATTTGTGTCATAAAGATTAAAAAAAAACCCTCTCAAAATAGGTAAAAATAAATAAATAAATAAGCAATAATTCTAAGGCTCGGTTAGAAAATTTTAAAATTAAAATTAAATGATTTAATTTCAATTTTAAATTTACCAGTGCTAAGAGAATTAAAATTAAAATTATACTCATCATTTTATAAAATTATAATATAACTAAAAAAATAATTTCAAAATTTTATTTTTAATCTATAAGAATTATAATTTCACAATCCTCTTTGTAACCTCCATCTTCACTATTGATGTCGTTGATTAGTCATCTCCAATGATTTAGCACTGTTACTATTTATGGTCTACCGTCATCCCCACCAATCCATTGCTATTGCCATAGCCGCATCTATTAGTGCGGTGGTCCATCATTATCAACACCGATAGTCTATTACCACCTCACCATCATCATCATCAATATCTTTATCGACGCTAATTCACCATTATTATTGTTATTACTACTCTGCTGTTATACATATATGTATAATAAATAGGTTGTGTAACTTATAAGGAAAAAAAAAACTAAGTTAAGAGTCTGACATGAAAAGTTTATGCATTTAAACAACTTATAAAATTGTGATAGCTTTGAATATTAAATTGAAAAATAAAGGAAATAATTGGAGGGAAATGAGATTTGGATGAAAATGATTTAAATTTGTCTATAATAAAACAATTATATATATAAATATATAATTGATCTAAAAATGCCACTTGCCTCTAATAAAACAATTATATATATAAATGTATAATTGGTCTAAAAATGGTACTTGACACTTAGGCACTTGGCACATGCCCGTGTGTGAAACTAAATAAATATTTATTTTATTTTTTTATTAGTTACGAAATTAATTTATTAAAATTTAATTAATAAGGCAATTAATTATTTATTCAAACAGTATGACTGTTTGAAATGGTGCCTAAATTCATCAAACAATACGTCTGTTTGAAAGGGTGCCTAAACTCTATATATATGACAATTTTGTGTTCACATATATCAAACAATTCTCTTCCTTTCTCTTTCCCTATCTCTAATAAAATTCATATTGAAATTTTCAGGAATGCTGTTTGTAAATTTCAGACTTTATTATATCCTGAAAGTACACTGCCAATTAAAAACCTAACAATAAACTTGACAATAGGTGATTAACACCTAAAAGGTAATATTTCCACACGATTTAAAGCCTACTGTCAATTATAATTTTCCTAACACCCGCCACGACCTTCATCACCAGCAGTTTGCCACTATTCCACCACTATCGCTAATGTCTTATTGTCGTTATAAATTTTTATTCAATTTCAATTTTCAGCAAACCTAAAATTAAATTAAAAAAAAAAAACACTTCAAACTAAAATTTAGAGCCTAGGTGAAAAATGACCAAATAATAATGGGAGTACAAAAGTCACCTTCAAAGTAAAAAACAGAATAAATTAATCTAAAAAAAATATAGACAAAGTAAGATTTAAAAATATAGAAATAAAATTATCTTGAAAATTAACTATATAATAATAATAATGTTATTGAAATTTTTTTAGTCTACTTAATTTTTATTAATTTTAAATCATGATATATATCTAAATAATATGGAGAATATAATATAAAGAAGATTTTGGACATTCATGTTCAACAAAAGACATATTACTTTCTATTTAGCGATGATAATTTTTGTCGACCCGTGGACAACCCATATCGATCCGAATGAGACGAATAATATCCGATCCGTTTAGTAAATGAGGTGAGTCGAATTTTTTATTTTATATCCATATCGAGTCGAATCATATTTAAATAATGATAATACCCAACCCAATTATATAGATTATATATATTTTTATTCTTTAATATTTTATTTATAAATAATTTTTATATATATTTTAATTTATAGTTATTTTTTATGTAAAATATAAATTATATTATATGAATATTTATAAAAATACATAAATAAATATATATTTAAAAATAAAAATAAAAAATATAAACAAAAATATTCGACTTGTTCCATTACTTGACCCAAAGCAAGACGGACAACATTATAAATATTTCTATTATTAAATGAGTCGGGTTGGAATTTGTAAAACTTGTTACAAACTCAATTCATTGTCATACTATTTGCATCCCATCCCACCTCACTTCCACTGAAATTATGCATTTGCCTTTTTGTCCACATACAATAACGAAAAAGAGGAGATTGCCTCTTATATGGAAGGACAAACAGTCAAAAAAAAAAAATTTAAGCATATACCACACACAACGTTGTAAATTAAGCAAAGGTAAAAATTAGGGATGGCAATTGGATGGAGAATCTCCGTTCTCTGTGGGGATTTACCCCGAACGGAGTGGAGATTTCCCGATTTGTCTCCCCATGAGGACGGGGATGGGAAATATTTTTTTCCCGTTAGCGGGGACGGGGGAGGGACGGGGAGTGTATTCCCCACCCCGTGGGGATCCGTTATTATACTTGGTTAATTATTATATTTATTTAATTATTCCTTATATAAAATTATATTAATTAATAA